>JASGAU010383472.1:0-12887 GCA_030220045.1 Australoheros facetus
TATTATTGTAGGGTCTTTACCCACCATACAAAGCGCCTTGAGGCGACTGTTTGTTGTGATTTGGCGCTATATAAATAAAATTGAATTGAATTGAATTGAAATACAAAGCACCTAATGCATTCACTCCGATGAATGCATTAGAGTGTCTGTAGACACGTGTATGAATGTTAGTTAGAAAGCACATATTTCATGGTCCTGGGCCTTTTGTCCCAGTGTTTTGTGTTTTTGTTTTTGAAGTCTGTTGTTTAATTTCTCTAGTTGTGTTTCTAAGTTTGCTTAGAGTTTAGATTCTTAGTTTGTTATAGTTTTCTGAATTATGTTATCAGTCATAGTTATTTGTATTTAGTTCCAGTTTCCCTTGTTCTTGTGTTCCAGTGTTGTGTTATCCCTCCTGTGTAAAGTCTTCTCTGTTGTGTTTCAGGTGTGTGTATCTCCCCTGTTAGTTGCTTGCATGTCCAGTTCACATGTCATAGTCTGGATGTCTGTGTTTTGGTGTTTCCTCTGTGAACCTGTTGCCCAGTGTTGTATCAAGTCTGTGTGTATTTTTCCGTTGGTCACTTCCTGTTTTAGTTTGTCAGTCTCCTGTTCTGTGTGTGATCCTGTTTAGTTTTGCTTCCCCTTGTCTCGTTTCTGTGATTATGTTCAGCTGTTCTTCCCACTTGTTGGCTGTTCCCTCATTATCCCTCTGTGTTCATATTGTCTGCATTTTCCCTTGTTCCTTGTCGCATCCTTGTCATTGTTGGATTTCCCTGCTGTGCGCCCTTACAGTATGTAATCAAGTTTCAAGTTCTAGTGAGTTTTGTGTTTTTTGACCAGCCCTGTTATGTTTTTCGTCCAGCAATAAAAGCTGTATTAATTTAGTTTTCGTTTCTGAGTCCTGCATTGGGGTCCTCTACCTTGTCTGCCGCAGCAGTACGTACATGACAGCACAGGCATAAAAAACTGCTTGTATGAACGGGTGAATGTGTATATGTTATATATGTATGTTGTGTAAAGTGCTTTGAGTGCTCAAGTAGAGTAGAAAAGCATTATATAAGAAAAGGTCCATGTACACACACATGAGCTACAGAGCTCAACCTGTCCAGCTTAATCTGCACATGCTCTGCTGGTTTAATAGATTGGATGCATATTTTAATTTGAAGCTCCTAGCATACCGCTCACTTCCTCTAGTAGAAGAATCATTATTGTCTGTGTTCAGTCACAGAGGATCCTGCATCCCATCCGTGCTGCTTGCCTTTCCTTCATAAGCTGAGTCTCTGAGCTGAATAGAACCTCACTGAACATACTGTGGTCAGAGAAGAAAGCTGGTCGTTTATCAATGTTTGTCCTGAAATCCAGCACAGTTAAGAACCCTCCATCCTCACTTCTGTAAGTCAGATTATGTCTCCTAAGGGGCCACTAAGTCTCTAAACCCCAATCACTATGCTACCATTTGATCTATGGGTTTATTTTTAATGACACATTAAAATGTAATTAGCATCTGTAACCAGAACAAATCGTGTGCATCCAATGAAGGTCTTTGAGGAAAAAAATGACACAGATTCCTTTTCACTACATCTCCAGAAGTCTTTTTTGGCACACTGGCCTCGCAGTATTTTTGCACTTATATGGGATGAAACAGCTCTGCCTTTAATGGGACTCTGAGAAAGCCACATATATTGACTTCTTAAACAGTACGGCAGGGTAGAGAATTTATTTAGATGAAAGTACCCCCACACTGCAAAGTAAGTCAGACTTGATTTCTTTTTAGTTTATAAACACTCCTTCATGACTTTGTTTTTCATTGCTCTGCGTTGCTAACTAAAAAAACTCATACACAAAACTATTAAACAGAAAAGTGTCTGTAGATAAACAAATTTACATTGTAGAGGTCAATTCATGTTGGTAAATTTAAAATAAATAAAAATTATCAACCCTGCCTCTCGCCCTATGATAGCTGGGATAGGCCCCAGCCACCCCACCCCCCCACCCCCCCAGCCCTGAATGGGATAAGCGGAAGAGAATGGATGGCTGGATGGAAAAATTAAACATTTATTTGTGTGGAAAAAACTGACTATTATCCACTCTGATAAGGTTGCAGTGAAATTTCCAACCACTGACTTCAGGAACTGTCACTGGATGCTTGAAATCAGTCAATACTGCGACTGACCTACACACAACATATCGTGTGCTTTAGAAATCTTTTGACACAGGTCGAAAAGCAGAAATAGCAGCATGATCAGCAGCCTGCATTCCTGCATGCTGTGCTGCATGCTGATTGAGCTGCCAGTATTGTATTCTCATAAAAAATGGATTTACTTTACACAGGCCAGCAGACAGAACATCTTTGGCAATATTCCTCTTCTCTACCATAAGAACAGTTTTATGGGTCTGCTGGTACTGTTTTGGCTGGTTAACCACAGCTAACTTACTTTCCGAAAAAGTCAACTTGACCCCTAAAGTCTCTTTTAGCATAGCTATGACTGATATTAAGGCTTGATCGCAGCAGTCAATGAAACAGACATATTTCAGAGAAAAATCATGGTTATCTCAAGGGGTGTTACAAAGATTTTGATTTAACTATATAGGCATTCCACCCATTTTTATATATAGTCCCTCATTTTCATCAGCTCAAAATTAATTGGACAAACTAACATCATTTTAACCCCCTTTCTACCAAGTGGGGTGTGTGCAGACCCCAGAGGTATGTACGCTGCTCAAAAGAATTAAAGGAACACGTTTTAATCAGACTATAACATCAAGTCAGTTAAATTTCTGGGATATTGATCTGGTCAGTTAGTACCAGAGGAGGGTGTTAAATCAGTTTCAGCTGATTTGGTGTTGATGAAATTAACAATGGGTGCACAAGAGGAGCAACAATGAGACAACCCCAACACAGGAATTATTTTAAAGGTGTAGCTCATTTTTTCCCTCCTGAACTTTTTTGACTGTTTTTTGACGAACTTTGCATTTGGCCAGGATCAGTGTCACTATTGATAGCATGAGGCGATATCCCTATAGAGGTTGCATAGGTAGTCCAGTTCCTCCGCGATTGCACCCCAGTACATACCATTACCAGAAAGTTTGCTGTGTCTTCCAGCACAGTTTCAAAGGGCATGGCGGAGAATCTGAGGCAGGCAGTTACTCTAGGAATATTGGACAGGGCTGCAGAACATCCTTAACCCATCAGCAGGACCAATATCTTCTCTTGTTGGTCTGTAGTATTCAAGTTTTTATTAACACAATGTCCAGAGATGAGGCGGACACTGTCCTATTCTATTCATGCCATTACATTTATTTTTCTTGCTTTACAACAGTACAAAACCCGCCCTTGGCGATTGCACAGTCCACCAGGAATGTTCTCTGGTGCCCCAACAAACTTCTCTCGTCCTTCTTTTCTAATCATTCATATGAACAAAAAAAAAAAAAAAACCCAACAGAAGGAGAGTTTTTTCTTTTACCACTTTTTCACGAACAATTTATCTCACTTACTAAATAGCACCACCTTGTGGTAGAAACTGTGCAGTCTACATCCAAATTCACTGTAGTTCACTGTAGTCCACTTCTAAATTACTTGCAAGTAATTCAGAAGTGCATTAACTGGAAAAACTATTAACTATTAACTGGAAAAACATGTACAACAGGTACATATTAAATCTTTAAGTGACAGTTTACCATTTGCATATGATCAAATGAATTCAACTAACAATGTTTAACAGAACAATGTCAAAATATTCCACATGCCTTTGCATCACAATATTAGTTGTCCCCTTACACTTGTTTGGAACAGCTGCCAGGAGAAAGCCTCTACTCTCTAAAAAGAACATGGCAGCATGGCTTATGTTTGCAAAGTTGTCTGAACAATCCAGAAAACTTGAGGAAGCTGAACAGGCAAGACCTAAGTGGAGATCTTTGGCCTTAATGTGCAGCGCCACATTTGGCGAAAACCAAACACAGCATAACAGCAGAAACATGTCATACCAAATGTCAAGCAAAGCAGCTGAGGAACAATCATTTGGGCTTTTTTACAGCTTTGGGAACTGGACACCTTGCAGTCATTTGGTCAGCTATGAACCCCAAAGTTTTCTACAGTCAAATGTGAAGCCATCTGTTTAACAGCTAAAGCTTGGCCACAACTGGGTCATCCAATAAGATGATGATCCCAAGCACACCAGCAAATCTACAATAGAACGGCTGGAAAAAGGAAAAAAAAAAAAAAAAAAACTATCAAGGTGTTGCAGTGGCACTGTCAAAGCCCAGACCTCAACCCAAACTGAAATGTTATGGAGAGCTGTGCATAAATGAATGCCGCAAACCTCAATGAAATGAAGCAACCTTGTAAAGAAGAGTGGACCAAAAATCATTGACGATTATGTGACAAATTCATGCAGAAAACAATTAGTTCAAGTCATTTCTGCTGAAGGTGGTTCTACAAGCTACTGAATCATGTGGTGTACTTTTCACAGGACTACATAGATACCTGTGAAAACTTTCTTTTTCACATTCACTGTGTAAGGGCATCAGGATACTGGAAGTGCAGCTTTGTAGCTGCACCTACTATACCCAGCTGAACCAGCACATTATAGTTTATCCTGAACGATCCAACATAGTACTGCATCTGCATGTGCACTTCTACATGTTGCGTGTGTCTGCTGCCACTTGAGGGCAATGTCTATAATATGTGGAACAACTAATAATTAATGTAGGCTGAACAAAACTCAACAAGGTCTCTGTAGCCTTGTAGCTTCCACAAAAACTGAATTCCCATAATAACTTCTTTCAGCATAGATGGAGAACCTAGCAAATGGACACAACATGGAACCATAAACCAGCATCCTGTTAGTGAGTTGAATTATTACTACTTGTATGCATCAATGTAAAAGCTTGGTTTTATTGTTGTGACTTACTGGAGCTAAAGTTGAACTATTTTTTATCCCAAAGAATTGTTTTATGCTGGCACCTGGGTGGCTTAGTGGTGAAGCCGACGACTACATACATAGGCCGCGCTGCGGTACGGGCGGCGTAGGTTCGCGTCCCGGCCCGTCGCCAATTTGCCTGTGTATCTTTCCCCCATTTCCTGTCTCTCTCTCTACTGTCAATAAAAGCTGCTGTGGCCAAAAAAAAAGAATTATTTTATTCTGTATTCTATCCATCCTCTTCCGCTTATCCTGTTCAGGGTCGTGGGAGGGGCTGGTGCCTATCCCAGCTGTCATAGGGCTCAAGGCAGGGTACACCCTGTACAGGTCACCAGCCTGTCAGCAGGGCTAAGCAAAATGTATTGATTAATTCAGCTAAAAATTCTCAAACTATTTTAAATAAATTGACATATTTAACAGTAGAAGCTGAAAGGCACCAAACAATTTTAATGGTCAAGCCTCAAGCTACATATCTTAGAGTGTCCATTAGTAAGTGTAATAGAACCAGATAAAACGTAACCATGGACTGACATCAAAGAGGGCGGAACAAGACATTGTAATTTAAGGCTAAACAATTAAGAAATAAATCCTGAGGTTCCTGCTGCTGGCTTGGGAGGTCTGAGTTCATCTCAGCATCTCAAGCCTTTGCACATGCACACATACACTTTTGAAAACAGCTCTTGCAGAGCATAATAGGTTTATGACTTATGCATTTTGTTACTTAATTTGAGCCTTCCTTTCACATGCCTTATAGATTTAGCCCAAGTCCAACTGAGCTGTACCCCATCCAGCCCACCTTTTCAAGCAGACATAGTATGCAGAGATGAAAACAGACAAAGTGGACTTTTGGGGTTCAAACATGCTTGCGTGAGATACATATTCCCTAGTGTCAGTGTACCCTTAAAATGGCCTGTACAGTCTTATGAACCAGCCAAAAAAGTGGCCAGTCCACTTACTATAGATGTAAAGTTGAACCACTGAGTGCTTGCTCAGAGGCTTAGCTTTACATCTATAGTAGGTGAGCAACTGAGTGTCTGCTCTTTTCTTTATTGAGGGTATGAATTGCTGGTAACATAAGGTAATTTTGGTCTAAGGTGGTTTCTCGTGTCAGTTTTCATTTGACCAGTGAATTTATGACCACAAAACATATTTCAGAGCCTAATGACAGCTTAATATATCATTTTATACACACAAATGCAAGGTCTCCAATAAAATCATTAAGCAACTTTAAGCAGATTTTTCCCTGTTGTATAGAGAATGGTTTTATCGCAAACAGAAACTGCAGTACTGTCTCCTGGCACATCCCTCAGCTGAACTGGACTTGTGCCTTGGCTCTTGACATTTAACATAATTGCTCTAGTGGAGCTGGTCAGTGGCTTACTATTAAACTATGATTATAGCAGGCATCTGCTTTATATGAAAGTTGCATTCATACTCAGAGAAGCCTGCCTATTTCAGGAGTCAATTCACACATTTTTTGTATTAGCTCTTTCACTTACCTTTTCCAGTCAGAGAGAAAAAAGAAAGAAATGTGCAGAAGTACCTTATATAAAGCAGAAAATTATGGTGGTTATGTTAAACAAGTGAGAGGCAACAAACAGAATGGCCTGGGTGAATATGTAGGCAATGCTTACACATAGGCTGGGTTAGTGTGTGGTGACAGGTTGAGTAAGTGGACTGACCCACTATAAGACAGCAGTGTCAGCGGAAATGACATGAATACATTTGATCCTGGTTCTACCACTGGAGAGACCTTGTATATAAAATCTGACAAAGGGTGAACAGCTTATCCACACAAGGTCATATCTGTTCTCAGCTCTAGAAGATTAACAAAAAAAAAAAAAAAAAAGATTGCTGATGATACTGCTCTCTCCACAGCCACCATGAAGTAGGCTCACTTTGTGATTCTGAAAATCCCCTGTGCTACCATTAAGCAAGCACAGGTGGAACATGTAGGTGCTACAGAATGAGACAATTATGCAAATTTTCAGAACAAAATTTGGAAAAGTTATTGCAGCCTGAACATTCACCTCAAGATGTAGACCAAGATCAAGCAGGCTCATCTTATAGTTTCAGCATCCATCTTAAAAACCTGTTAGGCTTCACATATGGAATCACAGTTCAGCTGTATGTAGTTAGAGATTGTTAACAGACTTGGTTACAGTATTGTTTTTTAAGTTCAAGGTTACAAAGTATTAGAAAAATGCAAGGCAACTATTGTTCAGGCCAATTAAATAAAATCAATCAATCAATCAATCAATCAATCCCAAAACAGAAAATAAAGCATTTACAAAGTAAGGATATAATAACATAATAAATTCATAATACATTATGTCCAAAGTTTTGTCAACCCCTCCATCCTACCAGATCTCCTCCCTGCACTACATTTGTGGCTCAGTGTTATCTGACTTCCTTCATCTCTCCTTACATACGTGATTACTAATATCAGTGAGGTCACTTGAATGCATATGTGGTTTGGGGGCATCTGTTAGATGACTACAGGTTTCCTATGGAAGCACATACTCTGGAAGAACCCCAAGCACTTGGTGACACTGCAACAAGTAGAAACCTGGAAAGGTCAGGGTCAGGGAGCTGCAGCCATCTGTTGTGACCGGATGGAGTGAGTACATTTCCTCTATTATGAGTAACCATAATTGACTTTGAGGCTCTTCACAGCATTTACACAACAAATGGCTTTTGAGTGCTTGTACAGAGGGTGTTATTTTTAGGTAAGAGGCAAATCTGTGCCATGCTTCTGGTTAATATTGTGAAATGCTGCAGTAACATCTGTTGTGTCACGTGTCAGCACTGACGCTTCTCACAATGCTAGGAAATCTTGAGTGATATTTGAGATATTTCTGATTATTTTGTTTATCCACCATCAACCTTCAGGAGGATAATCATCTAAAAACTAATATTTGGAGGAGTCTTGGTCAGAGAATCATTCTATCAATCATACAAATTACCCCTCACCTTGCAATATTTATGATAATGTTACCAATGACACAGTGTTAATTGCTTCCATCCCTCACCTCTTCTGATGGTATGACATACAGATCAAAAGAGAGCCTGTTTCTTCGTGTTGCTGTGAACACTCAATCCATCATCTCCTGCTCTTTGTGTGTGATGAAGGCTACATTTATGGGGCATGATTTAGTTGTTTTCATCTCCCTGCCATTTTCCATGTGAAACTCTTACTTCTGTTTGATAAACAGATGCAAATAGTTAATGCCTTTATTTATTCATATGCAACTATATATGTAATTTTTTAGGGAATGCAGCAATCGTTGGATTGTGATTTTCTTCAAGACCTGTTCCTGCACATTTCCTTATGGTAATCAGCTGTACACTTATGTAAAAGCAAACTTGTGAAGTATAACACATGCACAAAAAAATAAAACATTACAGTTATGTAAAACATTGGCATGATACAAATGGTACAGTTAGCATAGTGAGAAGTGTTTTTCATATGATTCTAATTGACTTGTTCTATTGTTCTATTTCTATTTACGTTTGCATGTTTCAGATCAGACCTCTGGTAGAGGAACACACACATACCATCCCCCAGGGGGTGAGAGGGATACTCCTGCCACTTGGTTGTGCCTCTCAGTGTACGCCAGTTTGCATCTTACATTCTGCTACTCTGTGGTGGCTAGTCTCCAGGCCACCTTTGCACAGTCTACAAGTTGGGTCCCGTTGACTGTGGTACACTGCTGGCTCTATGGATCTGGTGCTTAGGGGCTGTTCTTGTGCTGCCATTATCAGAGCCTCTGTGCTGTCATTTAAGTTGGCCTTTTTTAGCTATTTCTTGATGTCAGCCGCTTCCTCTGTCTGTTGATGGTACATTCCATGCAGGAACTTGGCCAGCCATGATAGTTCCTCTTTCTGTTCCTCATCACCGTCTGTCTTCAGCTGCCTGAGGCATTCTTGGAGCAGCTCATTTCAGGTGGCCATGTTCCTGATATATTCACGGATGCTCCGTGTTTCAACCTGGATTGCAGCTCTGACACTCACTAATTCTTGCCCTCCCTCTTTCTATTGATCATAGAGCCTCAGGGTGCTGGACTTAAGGTGGAGACCTCCATGCATTGTGAGTAGTTTTCATGTCTTGGCATCAGTGGCATCTATCTCCTCCTGTGACCAGCTTATTATTGCAGCTGGTATCTGATAGGCTTATGGATTGATGGCTTGAATCTTATTCCTATTCAGCACCTTAAGTAATCTTAAACAGCTGTACAGTGTAGTGGCAACATTATCTATAATCAGGTGCTGAAGAGCTACTGGAACAAGGTATATACAGTATGGACAAGAACTGACCAACCTTTTGACTGCTACTGTACTTGTCTTGGTCAGTCACTCGTTCCACAGAGTTTGAAACGTTTACTGAAAGTGCTCTTTTTGAGGTTTGGTCCCATGAATTATTATAAAACAGATAAAACATACACAGCACCAGTGGTTCTTTCTGTTACAGTAACTGCCATTTGTTTTTGTTTTGTTTTTTTACATTTAATGACCTATAATCTAGACTTTACATGTGGATTCTTTTTTTTGTTTGTTTGTTTTGTTTTGTTTTTTTACAATGAAGCAAATATAACTTTCTCAGCTCACATGACCCACGCAAAAAGAATTGTTCACACCTTAAAGCGACGTCATGTAGATGTTTCAAGTTATAGAACTGAAATAAATGAATGTTTGCTGTCAGGGAGAAATGTTGACTGAGTCAGTCTTGAAATATGCTTTTGCTTCCTCTGGCAACTCACTAAACAGCAGCAGAAAAGAACTTTCATTTTCAAGCATCATCATTTTATCATGAATTTAGTTGACCTTTCTCGTAAATCACAGCTGGGTGATCTGATCGAACTTTGTAAAGTTCTGGAAACGTTTCCACGTTCAGTTTGGAAAGCATCTCTGCGCTTGCTGCTTCTTTGTCCCAGATATTCAGTTTACCTGCAGATGTGCACTGCAGCTGACAGCTGCATCAGCGGCCAAAACAGAATGAGCGATTGCAGGCAAATATTTCTTGTTAACAATTACATTTGAATGTTGATATAAATGTTAATTTGCTAATCAGTGAATCTGCAGTAAAGATAGCTGTTATAAATTATGACAGCTGGAAACATTAAATAAGAAAAAAAAAAGATTAAAAAATAACAAAGCTGAATGTTGACAGGATACAAATGGGTATGTTTTAAAACTTAGAATGAAACAAAACTTCAGCCTCTCTGAGGTGCTCTTTTTTATTTAAATATTCCATTGGAGTATGATGCTAACTGATCTCCTTAGCTGTAAAATGTTCCACCAGGTGTGCTTTTTTTTGTTTTTTTTAAGCCTGTCATGTCTGGCAGTTTTCGCAATCGGAATATGATCCGAATGCTCTGGTGTACCAAACATATTTGCTTTTCCAGGTGTGATTTTTTTTTATTATTATTTTTCAAAACACAGTAACAACGATCAATTTGAAGAAGTTTTCTTTGTACTATTTTCCAATTAAATTTGGGCTTTTAAGGATTTGCAAACCACTATTTTATATTTCTGTGTACTTTTCTACATTTCTTATCACTCCCTGCACTAGCATTGAATGCTGGCCCTGGACATAACTGTGAATATGTGCTAAATTACACCCACACCACACCACACCACACCACATCTTTATTGCCCAGGCCTGATCCACATGGACTGTCATAAGACTGAGGATAACCCCTTTAGCTTTATCTACCATACTTTTTGTGCAAGCACATTCTGGGAGCTCGTTTACATTCAATATACCACATCAAGGGCATTAGGAGACATGTAGGCTATACATCATAGCTGTTTGCTGTAAGCCCTTACCCAAAGGTAGAGGGAAGCACTCAAGGGCAGCCTACTTTTAAGGATGAGCCTCCTCAGCTGCTCAATTACTATATTAATTCGCCTTTAAGCAACAACCCAACCAGATGCTCAAATAAAGATTTTCCAGAGCAGTTTTGTCTAAAATTGTCTAAAAGGCAAGGCAACAAATGTGATCCAAAATCCAACATTTTTTTCAGTAGTCTTTTCTGTGTGGTCCAAGAGGTGAATACCATTCTAGTGGCAATACAATCCCCACTAGGAAGCCCTGTTGGGTGTGGCTTGAAGGCCCTGACCTGACATTTCTAGTGCTGATATTATTGCAGTGATTACTGAATGCTACTTGGGCTGTGCTTATCAGCTGTGTTTATCAAAATCAAGCTTCCTGTGAGAGGACAGCCAAGCAGCTGTTAAATAGTGGGCCAGACTATAAATTGAGTGCAAGAGTTGCAGTGAATTGTGGCAGATTTCAGAGGCAGCACAATCTGATCTGCATATGTGTTGGTGTGAAATAAACCAGGGAAGACACAGATGTCAACAATTGCAATTTGTTTTATGAATATTTGCAAATCTCCACAGAACTAATAACCCCGAAAAAGATAGCATATCATGTTATGCAGTGCTGTATTTTCCCTTTTTCTGATTTTCTTTTTTCCACATTTGTCACACTTACACTTTTCAGCTGATCAAACAAATTTTAATATTACACAAAGATAAATACAGAATGCGATTATAAATGATTATTTCATTAATTCTGGGAAGATAAAGCTACCCAAACCCACCTGGCCCTATGTGAAAAAGTAATGGATGTTTTGGAGTGACCTAGTCAAAGTCTGAACTTAAATCAGATTGAGATGATTTGGCATGGCAAACTAACAGAACTAAAACAGTTCTGCAAAGAAGAGTGGGTCAAAATTCCTACACAGTGATGTGAAAGACTCATTGCCAGTTATTGCAAAAATTTAATTGATTAGGTTTGGGGGGGAATTATTTTTTCACCAGGGCCAAGTAGGCCTTTAAAGCCACATTTTGTATTTACTTGGTTTATCTTTGTCTAATATTAAAATTTGTTTGGTGATCTAAAACATGCAAATGGACTAGTTCTTATATAGGGCTTTTCTACTCTGTCTGAGCACTCAAAGCGCTTATACAACACGTTTACATTTACCCATTCATACAAGCACTTCCATGATTAACTAAGCTAAGTGCTTACTGTCTAACATTCACACACATTCATACTTGGGGTTTAGTATTTTGCCCAAGGATACTATGGCATGCAGCCTGGAGCAGCCAGGAATCAAACTGCCGACCTTCCGATCAGTTGGTGATCTGTTCTAATGCCTGAGCTGCAGCCACCCCGTGTAAGTATGACCAATGTGTGAAAAAAGAAATCAGAAAGGCTGGGGTGGTGGTTTCCATCTTCAAGAAGGGGGAACCCAAGAGTGTGCACCAATGGAGGAGAACACACTCTTTAACCTTCCCGGGAAGGTCTACGCCAGTGTGCTGGAAAGGAGAGTTTGTCCGTCATCGTGGTTGCAGAACACTGGACCAGCTTTTTATCCTCTCAAGGATATCTGAGTGTGTGGGAGTTTGCCCATCCAGTATACACTCAAATGAATTTTATTTATATAGTGCCAAATCAAAACAGTCACCTCAAGGCGTTTCATATTGTAAAGTAAAGGCCATGCAATGATTACAAGAAAACCCAACAGTCAAAACAACCCCCTATAAAATACTCAGTGCATTATGGGAACGCCCCAGCAGCCTAAGCCTATTGCAGTATAACTACAGGATAGTTCAGGTTCACCTGATCCAGCACTAACTATAAGCTTGATCAAAAAGGAAAGTATTATGCTTCATCTTAAAAATAGAGAGGGTGTCTGTCACCCAAATCCAAACTGGGAGCTGGTTCTACAGAGCTGAAGACTCTGCTTCCCATTCTACTCTTCAGTATCCTAGGAACCACAAGTAAGCCAGCAGTCTGAGAGCGAAGTGCTCTGTTGGGGTGATATGGGACTATGAGGTCTTTGAGATAAGATGGTGTCTGATTATTAAAGACCTTGTACCCAGGGGTGAAAGTAGTTTTAAATTCTTTCCGGTACTATGACAAACACATACACACACACACACACACACACACACACACACACACACATATATATATAT
>JASGAU010383473.1:0-10478 GCA_030220045.1 Australoheros facetus
CAGGAGATCCACATACTGTAGCTTCTGAAGGTGTTACCTCAGGGTGGACTGCATGAGTCACCTAACATGGATTATTCAGTTTGCAGCAGTTGCCAGTGCATGAAGGGACATCTTATCTTA
This sequence comes from Australoheros facetus, assembly GCA_030220045.1. Classification (NCBI taxonomy): domain Eukaryota; kingdom Metazoa; phylum Chordata; class Actinopteri; order Cichliformes; family Cichlidae; genus Australoheros; species Australoheros facetus. The sequence continues at coordinate 121 of JASGAU010383473.1, forward strand.
TCCTGTCCTAGCCTGAGGGCTCTTCCATGCCTGTGAAAGAGACCATGGACTCCTAGAAAGACGCTGGTGGAGGGATGGGAGGGGGTGCTCTTACTCTATACTCCTTTCTTTTTCAGATGAAAGTGCATCCCTGTGTGTAACAGAATATCAGATAACAGAAAAACTATCATAAAATATATTAATTTTCCCCAAAACATGCAATTAAAACATGAGATCAAATTTTTTAAAAGATTGAGTAAATTCTCATTCATTAGCCAGTAAATTATCTTTTAATCAGCTACTTGTTGCAGCTATTTCTGATTTATTAACAATTTCTTAACCAGATGAAGAATGAATGGATTTGTTGACCAACAGCAATTTAGGTGCAATAAATCACTGCAGTCAATTAAAGCAAATTGTTGCAATTTAAAAAATATTTGAAGCATTTAGACCATTGAGTAGACAATAGAAATCATTTTAACAGTAATCGCTGAATTAATCTTTAAGAAATAAAATGTTGAATCCCTGTTTTTTAGTTTTTTGAGTGTTTGTTTGTTTTGTTTTGTTTTCCCCACACTGCATTTCCTCAGTATTATTTATTCAAAGGTATTTGATGGAATTAATAATGCAGCAAGATAAATTTATAAGCATTAGGTTGTCTGCGCAGCTGTCTCAGTCTATTCTTTTGCGGCCTCTTTTCTCTGCTTTCTTTCCCTCTCACTACCATAAAGAGGACTCCCACCGAGCTTTTAAATTCACGCTTATATAAATCTCTTTTCCTGCTTTGTCTCTGACTCCCCCACAATCCCCATCTGACACTCAACAAATTTATTCCATTCTTTTCAATTTGATGCATTATACTAGGTGGGAAGAAAAATAGTCCAACTTCTTTTTCTCTGTCTGCAGTATTGCCTGTGGTTTTATGGGAATTTTATACGTCTACCTGAACCGGGTGATTGTCCAGTTCATCAAGAAATATAACATCTTTGTGAACAAGTAAGTATAACCAGCTGAGTAAAAAAATATGGGTGCATACAAGGTTCATACCAGTTTTATACAAACCAGAAGACAAAGTGCATTGTTACAAATTTATATAAGAATGTTCAAGTAAAGATGTGTCAACTGTCAGGATTACTTTTTTATGATAAAAATTGTAAAATGTAAGTTGATTAAATTTTAGTTTTAAAATGCAGCTTTAATTAATACTGGCTAGTGTATCCACAGTTTTAGACACCTTGGTTAGGAAAAAACTGTGTTCTGGATAAGATATTATGATTACTACATATTACAATACAATACTATAATTCTGTCTTACTATCACTCTGACACATGCATCACCAAACCAACTCCCAAAAGGATGCCTTATTACTATTTCTTAAGACTAAAGAGCTGTATTTGACCCTCTGGGAATGAGAATGGGCCCTCTTTTACTCTCAGAACTGCTTTAATTCTTTGTGGCATAGATTCAACAAAGTACTGGAAACAATGGGTTGAACATTTGCTCCAGATTCATCAGCTACACATCCATGATGTGAATCTCCTGTTCCACCACATCCCAAAGGTGCTCTATTGGATTTAGATCTGGTGACTGTGGAGGTCATTTGATTACACTCATGGTCATGTTCAAGAAACCAGTTTGCGAGGATTTGAACTTTGTGACATGGTGTGTTATCTTGCTGAAAGCAGCCATCAGAAGATGCATACACTGTGGTCACTAAGTCGGGCCATAGTCAGCAACAATACTCAGGTAGGCTGTGGTATTTAAACAATGCTTAGCTGGTAGGATGGTTCCAATGCTTTCATGTTGTTGATGCTAAATTCTGACCCTACCACCTGAATGCTGCAGCAGAGATCAAGACTCATCAGTCCAAGCAAATTAGTCACCTTTTGTCTAATTTTGGTGAGCCTGTATGAATTGTAGCCTCAGTTTCCTGTTCTTAGCTGTCAATAGTGGCACGTGGTTGAGTTTTCTGCTGTTGTAGCCCATCTCCTTCTAGATCTAATGTACTCATTCTTCTACAAACGTTGGTTGTAATAAGTGGTTCCCTTTCAGTCGATTCACTCGGGGGATATCACGCCCCCGCATGTCCTGGCTAAAGACACCTCTATTCACGCTTTTAAGGCAGATGACTTATGTTGACATATGTGCAGCCCCACCTGCACTTATATACCCCATCATCACAGTTATCCCTCAGTTCTTATGCTCTTCTGCTCAGGTGGGCTAACTAGCTACTGCTAACCTGTCGTCAGCCAAGTGTGTCGCCACTGCTGTACCGTCCTCCAAGGCAACATGTCTCTTTTTTTCCCCTGGTTCGCTGCTCAGCTGAGAAACTGCAGGTGGACTGACCCTCTCCTCTTCCAGCACAGAAGCCATCATGGTTTGCAGGGTTTTTCCTCTCACCCGAGCCCACGACAGTCAAAAACTGCCTTCCCATCTTCCCAGATTTAGCTTTTAAGCTAATCTCTTTATGGAGCAAACCACTGTCTACCCGCATTACTGTTCCTGGATATGGACAGTATCTGGAGCCCAGTGGCATGGAGGAGGCTGGCTTAGCCAACCCACCTGTGGAGGTTTACCTGGCCCTGTCCCACAACCATGGTGTGAGTGGCCCCTTAAATCTTTCATCCAAGCGCTGCAGATTTATCGAGCTCAGGTGGGCACTGCCCATGCCATGAGCTCCGTGACTATGCGCCAGACATACCAGGCCATGTGCCTGCCAGAGTTCGGGTCACTGGTTCCCTCAGACTACATTCTGTGTGTGTCCCACTGTGCAGAGCTGTCCCTGGGCAGAGGGATGGCTTCAACAGTAATGGCACAGCTGCATCTCTGGCTGACCCTCTCTGATGTCCCAGATAGGGACAGGGCTGTTTTTAGTTCCATGAACCAGTGTCTGCTGTCAAGTTATTTGGGCAGTCACGCGAAGCCATTCAGACTAAATTTGAACTGAGGCAGAAAATTTGAAGAAGCAGACAGATGCTCTGCACAATATCATATGATATCAGATACAAAGCCTGAGCTGGCAGCTAGCTTTCACGCGCCCACCGTCTCTCTGCCCACCAGCAAGAGAGTAGCACTCACTGCTACTGTGGGTGTGTCACCAGCAAGAGCGCAGCCTCTGGGTTGGGTTCCACGCCAGTTGGTTTGGAGCAAAGGCCCACCTTTGGGGGCCCAAGAGGGACTCCACATTCAGGATGAAGAAGCTTTAGTCCTCCTAGCTGTGGGATTGAGTGGAGAGAGGCCTTTCCAAAAAACTATGCGAATGTACATGTTCCCATGTTACAATCAATAAAAGATGCATATTCTCAAACAACTGCACACTTGGGCAGGGGGAACACAGTGCCTCACCTACAGTGCTGCAGATCAGCCGCCTGGCATCTCACCTCCCCTGAGTGGCATGCTTGCATCCCCTCTTCGTGGATGCTGAGAACCGCCGTCACGTTACTGGTGACAGTTTCAGGCCAGGCCGCCTTGTTTCCACGGAGTAATAAGTACTACCGTAGGGAACAAAACAGCAACGATACTAAAGGAGAAAACACACTGCTGCAGAATAAAGGTCCTCACTTCGGAGACTAACAAAGGTTGGTACAGATGCTTTTTTGTTGTTCCAAAATAAGGGGGAAGTGTTTCTCCCATTCTTGACCTGCGAGTCTTTAACAAAATTCCTATGAACATAGAAGTTCAAGGTATTGACACTCAGACAGCTTTTGAATGCAGTCGGTTTACAACAATTGATCTAACAGGTACTTACTTTTGTGTTACTGTACACCTGGACCACAGGCAGTTTCTGAGGTTTCAATTCAAGGGCATAGGCTGCGAATACCTGGTGCTGCCATTCAGGCTGTCTCTCACACCTCACACCTTCACGAAATGTGAAGATGAGATGAGATGAGATGAGATGAGATGAGATAAAACTTTAAGTTTTAAGGACAGATAAGAAAAGAATGAGAGTAGCAGTTAAGGATTAAAATAAATAAAATAAAATAAAATGGAATCAAATAAAGTCAAATAAAATAAAGCTATCGATGATTAAAAAAACACTATACATTTGTAGCAGTTAAATCTGTTTACCACATATACAGTATGCATTATGGGTGGAGGAATGTAAATAAATATAAATGTGTCTGTAATATATGTATAAGGTGCACTGTATGCATAAAGTGAGGGCAGTGGAGGTCAAGTGTCCTAGTGACTCATGACATCATGATGCTTTATACAGTCTAACTGCTGTTGGGACGAATGACCTGTGAAAGCGCTCCTTCCTGCAGCGAGGATGTTTCAGTCTCTGACTGAAGGAGTCGCTCACCCACCACCATCACAGACTCCAGAGGACATCCCAGCACAGAGCTAGACCTCCACACCAGTTTGTTGATCCTGCTCCTGTCCCTTTCAGTGCATCCATCCCCCCAGCAATCCACTGCATAGAAAAAGGATAGATGCTACCACTGAGTCATAAAAAGTCTTTAGCAGAGTCCTGCAGACACCGAAGGACCTCAGTCTCCTCAGCAGGTGGAGTCGACTCTGGCCCTTCTTATACAAGACGTCTGTGATTGTAGTCCATCCAGCTTGTTATTGAGGTGAACACCCAGGTACTTGTAAGAGACTACTGTCTCGATGTCCTTTCCCTGGATGTTTACCGGCACTGTAGGGGTTGACTTCCTCTTGAAGTCTATAACCATCTCCTTTGCCTTACTGGTGTTGATTTGGACAGCATTGGTCACACACCAGCCAACAAAGTCACTGATGACCCCCCTCATCGTTCTCGTCTGATACGCATCCAGTGATGGCTGTATCATGTGAGAACTTCTTTAGGTGGCAATGGTGTGAGTTGTACCTGAAGTCTGAAGTGTACAGACTGAATAGAAAGGGTGAGAGGACTATGCCCTTGGGTGCTCCTGTGCTGCAGACTACCACATCAGACACACAGTCATGGAGCCTCACATACTGTGGTCTGTTGGTGAGATAGTTGATGGTCCATGCAGTCACCTGCCTATCCACTCCAGCTTCCTCCATCTTCCCTTTCAGCAGTGAGTGAGAGAAGGATCTGTGCAGCAGGTAGATGATGGTATCATCTACCACCCCGATGCCGGGCAGGATGAGCCTCTCCATGGTCTTCATCAGACGAGAAGTCAGGGCCACAGGTCTGTAGTGGTTTGGCTCCCTTGGATGTGCGATCTTTGGCACTGGAACTATGCAGGAAGTCTTCCACAGTTTCGGAACCCTCTCCAGATTGAGGCTCGGGTTGAAGATATCAGTCATCTCCACATTCTGAAACAGTGTTAACATGAATGCCTTCATACACTGATGAATGTACATCAGACATCTTATGATCAAACAACACATTAATTGTTTCTGGTTTTTTAATCCATTACTCTGTCTGCTGCTTCTTTTCTTTTGCTTTCGTCCTCTTTTAGACGGCTGTTATATGCATCAGTGGTCACTTTTGTCATTTCTACACTCACATTTCCTCCTGGCTTTGGACAGTTTATGGCTGGAAGCGTAAGTTCCTCAAACTCATATAAAACACATATTATATACTATTACAGTCGATATGAAAGAAAGCCTGGGGCATTATAACCCATTATGTGCTCTCTCTCTCTCTCTCTCTCTCTCTCTCTCTCTCTCTATATATATATATATATATATATATATATATGATATACATGTGTCACTGTGTTGTTGTGGTCTTCATGCAACTAAGCCAACTTAGACCATCACATTGTTAATATAACAACTTAATTACTATTCATGCCAGGGTGTGGCTGCTTTTTTTAATGCTTGAAGCATGTTCGCATGTATTTGTATGTCACCTGGACACATAGATGAGCAAAGTTGTGATACTGTTTTATAATGTAAATAAAAACAGAACGTAATGATTTCACAAACCCATATTTTACTCACAATAAAACAGAGAAAACATATCAAATGTTTAAACTGAGAAACTGAACCATTTTAAGAAAAAGAAAAATCTTTTTGAATTTGATTGCAGCAACATGTCTCAAAAGGCTGGGACAAGCCATGTTTACAACTGTGAAACATCCCCTCTTCTTAAAGGGGATAAATGTCCATAAATGTCTAGGCCTTATTTGTCATATTTTTTTATTTCATGATGTGTCAAATGTTTTCAATTGGTGAATGGCCAGTTCAGCATCAGGACTCTTCTACTGTGAAATCATGCTGTAGTAATAGATGCAGTATGCGTTTAATCATTATCTTGCTGAAATGTGCATGGTCTTCCCTGAAAAAGGTGTCATCTAAATGGGAGCATATGTTGTTCTAAAACTTGTATATAACTGGTACCGTTCGAGATGTGCAAGTTGGCGATTCCATATGGACTTCCATGCTATCAGAGATGCAAGCTTTTGAACTAAGCACTTATTAAAAGCTGGATGGTCTCTCTCCTCTTTAGTCCAGAGGACACAGTGTTCAAATTTAAATTCCTCAAAACAGTTATCCACTTTGTCCATTTTAAATGAGCTTTAGCCCAGAGAACATGGCAGCATTTCTGGATCATGTTCACATATGGCTTCTTCTTTGCATGATAGAGCTGTATTTGTGGATGGCATGGTGAACTGTGTTCACAGACAGTGATTTCTGTGAGTCCACAACAGAATCATACCTGTTTTAATACAGTGCTGCCTGAGGCACTGATGATCTTATCCCTTGGGCACAGAGATTTCTCCAGATTCTCTGAATCTTTTGACGATGTAGATAATGAGGTATTTAGTCTATTCAAGTTTACGTTGAGGACCATTATTCTGAAATTGTTCCACAATTTGTGAACAGTTTTTTGCAGATTGGTGAACCTCGGCCCATCTTTACTTTTGAGAAACTCTGCCTCTCTAAGACGCTCTTTTTATACCCAGTCATGTTACTGACCTGTTGCCAGTTAACCTAATTAGTTGCAAAATGTTCCTCCAGCTGTTGCTTCTTAGGTACACTTACTGTTCCAGCCTTTTGTTGCCCCTTTCCCAACTTTTTTTTTGAGACATGTTGCTGCCATCAAATTCAAAATGAGCTAATATTTATCATGAACTGGTTGAATGTTTCACATTTAACATTTGATATGTTTTCTGTGTTCCATTCTGAATTAAATACGGGTTTGAAATTAATAGATCATTGCATTCCATTTCTATTCCAAGTTTTCCAGAGTTGGGTTGGTACTTTAATCAAACCATCTCCCATGCTAACAGACTGTAGGTTTGTGTGCTTAGTATGAGCAACAGTAACAGCAAATTTTCATGCAATTTAAGGTATTAAAAAAAAAAAAACACAACAAAACAAAAAACCAAAATCCCTTTATGTCCTACAGAGCATCTTTCACAGATAGAAAAGCATGGAGCAAAGGAGAATATCCAGAAGCCACACAAGTTTCACTCGACAGAGAGGCTGCTTTTTAGAGGTCTGCAATTTGAGTCACTAGGGCCACTCAGAGGCTTTTGTAGATGTGAGTCATTCATCACAATAGCTGTTGATAAAGACAATCTCCACTTGAGTTTGGATGAAATGATGTAGAAGACAAATTTAAACACATTCTTAATTTGAGCTTTTCTAATTCAGTTCTATTCAGCTAAAAATTAGTCAGTATAATGATGAAAATTAAACAACTGTACAACATGACAAATCCAAATCTGTCGTGTGATTAAAAGTTTAAATGGCACCTCTGTGTAAGGTACTGGTGATGTTACACAGCATCAAAGAGAAATAGGTGATGGTTGTGTTTATAAAGTATAAATTTGGCTATATTTTCTCAGGGCCTCAGCATGCACAGGTGACCAAAGTTTGGCTTCAGTAAACTTTTACACTGAAGAATTGCATCATTGTACAAAGTGGTTCTCTTTTTTTCATTATGAGATGCTCTCTTATTATAATTAATACTTAACACTTTTAATTTTAATGAGAAACTTTTTACAAGATTCTTTATACATTATTATTCCATGTTGTCTTTGTGAGATACTGATGATTTACTTTTTTAATAATAAATTTTATTAAAAATCTCTCTTCGTATGAATATAGGAACAGATTATATATTTCCAAACTACCATTAAAGTGTTCATGCAAAATGCAAAGACTTAAGAAGTGATAGTGTAACTCAAAGAGAGTTGGTTGTGTTTATGCGCTTAGTCATTGTTTGTGTGTATTGTATCAATGAGTCTCTGTGACTGGCCTCCAGCTCGGCCCGTTATAATTATGACAACATTAATGTATCTTACTGTAATGTAAAAATAAGTCCCCCCCCTTTTTCAGTTTTAAAATTTATGTTATTCTAAATAAAGCATCATTTGGTTTATAGCTGACCCAGATAGAGGCTTTGGTGTCATGTCTGGACAACCAAACGTGGGCTAAACAGGGCATCGCTGAGGAGTTTGACCACAGTGGACATGAACAAGCCTGGATTCACCCGCAAGTCAGCGTCTTTGTCATACTGGGCCTCTTCTTCATTATGAAGGTAAGAGGAGGTAAAATCTATTTTAAAAACAGGGGGTTTTAACATTAAATTTTTGTCTGTTTGTCATTTTTCAAAATGTAAAAACTGAATTTCTCACTGTTTCTTTTGGTTTTTTTTTATCTTTGTTTCCACCTGTTAGCCTCTGTCTCTCCTTTCTGGTTACTCCCCTTCCTTGTCTCTTTAGTTTCCCTCTGCACTGTACTGTAGTGTGAACAGGATATAAAATCCATTCACAATGTGTGACAGGATGTACTGCATTATAGATCCAAGCTGTCTTCGCCCTTTTATTTAACACTGGAGCAAAGTTAATGTCGGCTGTGGTCCGGTTTCCCCTTTTGCTCTTCCTCTCAGCACAGGAAGGCCCGGCTCTGGCTTGGAGCTATCCCAATTAAAACCACACTTTCCAATAAAACCACTGGAGATCAGCAGGAGTTGTTTCAAGGATTTATTTTCACACACAGTTATACAGAACAAGAAAGCAATCAAGCGCCTCCCGGGAGTGTAGCCTTAAGCAGTTGGTAAAGCAAAGACAAAGGGAAGAAGAAAAAGATGCCCCAGAGCCGCACTCAGCAGGATAGTTATACTATTCCCTGTGGGACTTTTCTCCACCCTCCCTTTGTCCTTAATTAATTTGCATAAGTTTCACCCACTGAAACCTAACCCCCCAACCAATTGTCTTTTGGTTATACTACACCTACTCTGAAGTCACATGCCTAAGGCTACACATCACAGGGGTACTTCTTGGTTTATGACAGTTCAAACAGATGCAACAATGATGAATCTTTACCACTTAAACCTCTGCTAAGATAACACCCCTAGTGCCATCCCACTCAGCCAGGTTTTNAATTTATGTTACAAAAACAGAGGGGAGGCGTATGAAACTCCATTTTTGGAGTGTACCTGTCATAAGAATTTACTGAAATACAACATGGGGTCACAAGAGTCATGTGAAACAGAGATGTGCCTGCATCTCACCAAGGCCACAAGCACATATGAGCATCAGATATAACAGGCCTTACCTTCACCCCAGTAGTCTAGAAGCATGCAGTGTTCATTACTCCAGTGTGTGTGACTAATATACTTTTTAATTACATGATCTAAAAATAGTGACAGTAGATATCAGTATAAAGGTGATAAAAAAAAATCCCCAACACTAATAGGCCAATATTGGAACAGATCACATCCCTTCTCCTCACTGGTAAAGAACAAAGGGGGAGACCATGTTTTAAAAAATGTTGGAAAGTCCCTTTTGAATGTTTTACATTTATTTTCCCTGGAGGTCGTTAAAAGTTTTGTGACTTTAATGATGGATCACTGAGAGAAAGGGCTGATGTGGAGAGGATTCCGCAGTCAGCTTCAAGAAAAAAAGACATTCCTAATTCTGTGTAGGAATGTGGCTCTGATCTTTGTAGTTCTAGAAGTTGCAAGATGGATCTCCATGGATCAAACTTGGATTTCCAGCACATCCAAAAGATGCTGAATTTGGGAAGTTTAAAGGTCAAATCAACACCTTTGTAGTTTTGTCATTTTCATCAAACCAATCCTGAACAATTTTGGCTGTCTGGTAAAAATCCTGCTGAGGCGGTACGTGTCATGTAATACCCAAACAAGTGACTACAAATAGCAGCACAATGGCCAGAGCATCAGACTGCCTTTGCCATGATCCATCAGACCAGGCCACCTTCTCATTTTGGTCTGTGATTTCAGTGAGAGCAGAGTGTGGTGGAATTAAGGCAGTGCACTCTCTTGGCCTTTTTGGAATCAAGGAGCCGAACAGTTAATATATATCCATTCATCTTTTTTGCCTCCCATGCTCCTGTTTTTCTTCAAAGCTCAGGAACAAAAAAAATTACATGTAAGTTTGGAAGTTCAGAATTAATCATTGTTACATTAATCTGAGATATTATGAAAGTTAAACAGAAAACATTTATT
>JASGAU010383475.1:0-11526 GCA_030220045.1 Australoheros facetus
TCAATTATTCTTATCTGCCAGAAGCAATCCTTTAACTGCATGGAAGCTTACCTTCTGCAGAGACAGGCTCTGCCTTGCGAGAGCAAACAGTTACAGCTGCAGATTTGGACAAATCAGTTCCCGTCCTCCACACTTTAATCTCCACATACCCATCGGTCTCATCCACACGATACTCTACCTCTCCAAAGTAAAACACTGGAACTGGGGAGCCAAAAAAAAAAAAAGCTTTTTGAGTTGTTTTTAATTTCAAGACTCTGAGATAGTCAATATTTCGAGGCTGTTAAGGTCAGCACACACTTTGCTTTTTTTAAATACTATTGCTTGTGCCTCTAGTTGCATTAAAACTTGACAGGTGTAGCTCGTACCTCATACGATCTATATTAGCAGCAGGAGTTATTTTAATTTTTGTTTAGTGGTACTGTTATTTATTTTTCCACTTGTGTTACCATAAGTGGATCTGATCTAGCTCTGTAGATCCGTCAGCAGCCACCAACAGTCTGGCATGATTCATTTGTATAGCCTGTAGAACACAGAACAGTTACAAAGTGAGAGCCCATCAGTCTCAAGTTAAACTCCAGGGGAGTGTGACCTTTCAACCTTTATTGTTCCTAAATCCAAAGAAACAGTTAATTTGAATTGTTTCCTCTGACAGAAGAATTAAGTACTTTTTACAAATAGGGATGCTGTTAACACTGAAAACAAAGCTTGTGTGTGCGAGTCTTTTTCCCTGACTGTAAAGCAGTGAGATGGAGAGACAGAGAGAATGCGGCCCCCCCAGACTGCTCAAAGGCTTGTTTGAACTCGGATTGTTTCCTGAGGCAGCAAAGTGGAGGCAGTCCAGTGTGTATTTGACAGCTTCATCTCTCACAAGCCCCCCTTGTCAAGTCATAAAATCTGACAGAATAAAAGTTCGTCTGTCTCCATTTTAAACTGGCTTGTTTCTTGTATTCGGGTATTCTTGTATTCTGACATATAATCCAAAAATAGCACGTGTGTTACCATGTTTTTTATGCCATGATCAAATGCTTAACAGTCCTGAGATATTTTTTTTTCTGAACATTATTCTACTGATATATGAACTTTCATATTTTATTTATATACTTTAACTAGGCCACATCACAAAAGCTAAGTGGAGTACTTAACAAAGGGACTGAGAAAAAAAATCTGCAGTTTCATTTTGACTGCCAGCTTCACATAATAAGTGACAGCTCAGGGTAATAATATCCAGTGAGTATCACACATCAAGTGCAGCCTGTGCCCTCTCGCCCCATCTAAAGACTTCTTTCCTCAATGCATCTGTCTTTCTCACTTACCTTTTCGTCCTGCATGCTTGGCGTTAACTAACATGCATCACTGGCTTGTAATGCAAATAGAATTTGTGTATTTGCACAATGGAAGAGCAAAATAAAGAGTAGCTGAATGTGTAGGTAGAAAAAACACACGTGTAGCATATCTTTGAACACTAAGTGCAAGAAAATCAGCTCATATTCCTTTTATGGTTCCTCTTATGGACACTTCTGCTAATGACTGATGAATGAGAACTGCATCCTCTCTCTCCTCTGGGACAACGCCTGCGGTTTAGCACTCTGAAGTGTGTGTCAAGGCTGAGGAAGGTGTAAAGCCAAATTATGATAATTACTAGTGTGGGGGTGTCTGTAGCCATTTGTGTGTCACTGCACCTTTAAATGCAGTTTGTAGCACATTCTCAGCTGTCCTGTAAAGAAGGGGCCTGTTTTTTTGCCCACTTTGATGAAGAATCTGTAATTGGTATGACATTTGGGAAAGGGGCTTTTCATAAGATCAAGGAATGATTAAGAAGGTAGATCATATCTTAATATAACACACAAAACCTCTGTCTTTTTGTGTGGCATTTTGCCTTTATTGATAGGATACGGGAAAGAGTTAACAGGAAAATCTGGGAAAGACACACAGGGAATGCTCTGGCTCAGATTTGAAGCCATGCCCCTGAAGCAGCCCTCAGCATCACCTAAGCCTCCAGGTATGTTATAGTGACACCTCTGTCGGTTTTTGTTGGTATTTTTGTTTCTTTGTTCACAAACCCCTCCTGGACCATCAGAAGATGAACAACTAAACTTGGCACACAGTTTTTCTTTGGACATTGGCTCATTTTTCACTCATTTTTCTGCTCAGTCCCAGAGGATTGTTGTTTTTTTTTTGTTGTTTTTTTTTTTTTTGTTAACACTGACTTATGAAACATTCAAGCACAAAAAGGCACCTGTTATGCTTACACAAACAACCAATTTTAAATTGTATCTTTAGGCACTTTGTTACCAGCAGCCCGTCACAAAAACATATCTGTTTTAACAAAGTGAACTGAAAACTTTGCATATGCTGGCATGGTGTGCAGTATGTCCTTAAAAAAATGTGAGGAAACCGTACGAGAGGAGGACAAAAGAAGAAGTGGCAGGACTAAAAAACTTTCTACAGCAGACGAACCGTATCTGAAAATCATGTCCTTAAGAAAAAGGAGGCAATCCAGCAGGACCTGAAAAATGAATCTGGACCTTCAGTTGATCCATCTACTGTTCACTGAAGCCTCAGTAGTCTATGCTGATAACAGCTCAAACAAAATCTCTCCCACTCTTCTGAAATGCAAAGTAACCCAACTGTTTTCCTCCAGACAGTGTACAAAATAGACAGAAGTATACTGCTGCTTTGGTGTGACCAACACTCAGGCTGCCCTAATACTGAAATGAAGGACTGGGTTTCCAAGAGATACTCAGAGCTAATCTACAATTCTACAAACTCAGCTGTGGTCATATGCACCCATCCGAAAAGTCTGCGTGTCCTCTTTCTTTGGCAGGGTACAAGGAGATGACAACACTCACTTTGAGTCAAAATGTGCAACCATGCAGAGCGCAACACTCAGGGTGACAGGTACTGTAGAGTTTAATCTGATAAAGCACTAAATCAAGCAGATATCCCTGGGACGTTCTTTTTTTGTGTGTGCGTGTGTGTGTGTGTGTGTGTGTATGTGAAAGATTGGGGGGGGGTATAGTGGAGAAATAGATGGAAGGAGAGCAGCCAGGTGAACTTGACTCTAACCTGAGGGAAGGAAAAATGGGGCTAGAGAGAGCACTAGCAGTCACACTTAAGTGTTTTTTAAGTGCTTTTCTCACCATTTAGCTTACCTTACTTTACCTTTACACATAATCATGCATGCACATGCAAGGAACCACGTGCACAAACAAACGCATGCTGTGTAACTCTTGTTTTCACCATTATCCTGGGCAATTTGAGGTTGCACTAAAGAAAATGAGGCAGCAGTGTGACTGCCTGGGTGCAGGTATTAGAGCACTGTCAGACAGCGTATTATCCTCTGGGAGGCTAAAAATGACACATAATCTCTCACTGGAGTTGGGCTCTCACAAACACATTTCCATTCCTTTGAACTCAGCACCAAGTCTGAAGTCTTCTGACAATTTAATAACAATCAGACAGTGTGTCATGCTTCTTGTTAACTAGCCCCCAGATGCCTCCACGCACATATGCACAGTCAATTTGGCACAATTGTTTGTATCCCTAAATGAGTTCTCAGTTGTAAGTCGTCATTGTTTTATTTATCTCAGGCTGCAGTTTGGCAGTAGCATGATGAGGCCTCCCTGACACAAACAGTTCGCGAGAAAATGAAAGAGCCACTAAAAAAAAGCAAAATAGTAAAACATCTGTAAAATAAGACTTTATTTTTCTAATCTTAAACTTTTTAATCTTAAACTGAAAATGCATCCTTGCCCACAAACTACAGAAAATGGTAAGGATGTATACTCAGCTCGGTTATAATGTAGGTCACTTAGAGAGTCATATAATTTTTTCATTTACCTTCTTCGCTCGTCCTAAAATATTGGCTCTTACTCTGCTGCTTTAAATCTGACAGTCTGTATGTGTCCTGACAAATACGTGTGTAAACTAAAAGCATGTACACTGAGAACTACGTCGTGTATAAAGGCAGTAAAGACTTCCCTGAGACTATCTTTATGGCCTTGATCATGTAAAGTCAAATCCTTTGTTACATCACTGGCATTTGACCCAAATTCATAACGGCCATTATGGCCTTATCTCGAGAACAGATACAAAAAAATTATGACTTTTACTGACTTTTACTTTTTAATCTATATGGTGGCATTTAGCAAAAAAAAAAAAAATCCAGAGCAGAGGCATCAATCTGTCTCTGTGGAGTCTCTAAAGTAAATCACTGCAGAATAGTGAGATGGTGGAGAACGCATACAGATTGCAATAGGTATTTCCCAGCAGGCATGTCAGTCCCCAGATAAATCATCTACACATTTCTCTTGCTTTCAGAATATTTAATCTGCTTTGGTCCATATGATGCTGTAACTGGATGAAAGCTGACAAGGGACACGTGTGATAATGTAGTCCCGCTGGACTCGTACTTGGTTCTCGACTGTAATTAAAAATTGTCAGAATAACAGTGTGACAGGAGTTTGATTCCATCTGTCTGCTGCGAGTTCATGGTCTCTGACAACACTCTAATCCTGCACGCCTCAACACCCGATGAGTCTGCGAAACAAGCTTAATTAAGAGAAATTCTGTGATATAAGGGCTCTGAAGACAATTCAAAACAACACAATTTCTAGTGCTCGCCTGAATGGGTGCACAGAAGTACATGTGGTTTAACATTAATGTCAAGCAGAAATAAATCAAATCTTCTCAATCTCTGGACCGAGACAAGAACCTTTTGCAAAGATCACTGCAGTCACTGTGATTCAGGTTACGGTACATCACATTTGACAGGGGAATGATTTAACCACAAATCGATTTTGAAGCTTTCTCTATGAAGCTGTTATAACTTGTAGAAAAGATCACTTAAAATATAAAACGAGAGGCTTTTCAGAGGGCAAAGACACAACGCTATTATTAGGATCACAGGTATAAAGATACAGACATGTCATTAGCATGCATTACCATCATCCATATCTTCCAAGATGTTAATTCTGGTAGTGAGGTAGTGCATTCCTAGACGTCCTCCCATGAGCAGTGACAGAGTAACATTGAAACTCTCTTCCCCCTCGTACAGGGAGTCGTCTATGATCACCACGCGGCACAGCTTCTCCCTCTCACCCTTGGCGAAGCGAAGGAGGCTGCTGTGCTCCTCTGGACGGGAGATGTAATCAGAGTAAGAGAGGACAGTGGTGGGAGTGGTCCCTGAGGCCGAACCTTTAGAGAGACCAACAATGAGAAAGGTGATTAAAGGGCACGCACACACAAAAGAAGGTTGAAAAGACATCATGGGAAGTTAGTGTAGTTGTAAATCACAAAGCTTGTGTCCTCTGTATACAGAGGATGTGTTATCTTAGGGATACTGAGTTATTTTATAAAATGGCTTGCATTAAGAATAAATGTGCCAATAAATGTGTCAGTAATTACAGAAGTACTCTAAAACAACATGAAGAGGTTACATCAGTGTTTCATCTGCTACAAATCAGTAAAAAGATGACTTTTTTCCATATAAATTTGATAACATTCAGATTGACAGTAAAGTTAAACTCTGACTTTTATGTAATTACAGGTCCATGTAGTCTGTCAGTGCACGGTTTCTGCATGTTGGGAAGCAGCACAGAGGTAAAGTTCCTTCAGGCTTTGTTAAAATTTGTTAGAAATCTGTAACTTTTCACACGCTGTCAACTTCATTACCCGTGAAAAGCAATTAATAGTATGGCTGAATTATTAAAAAGGGAGTAGGCTGTTATGAAGCATTTAAGGAATCAAGAATTCTTGCAAAACTTAACAGCTAAGTGTGATCCTGCTGCGCTTAGGCAGCTACATGTGATTTGTGAAAATGCAAATGCCGTGTGAACAGCTCCGTTTCCAGAGAGCTAACTTGACTTTAAACAGATTTAACGGGTCCTGTCAAACGGCATGGGTGGTGACAACAGCTGTACCCGACACTCCACCTACACATGGATATATCGACGTTAAAATAACAACAAAGCAAACAGTCTATTTGAAGGCATAGCCTGTTATTCAGATGCAAACATCACAGGACTGAAACATGCTTCACTTTCCAGGTTTTTACAGTTATGTGAGTTATTCGTTTTTGAAGTATGGGAAACTGAGACTTGATTATATAGGTGAATATAACATATGTAGTCAAAAATCAGACTAAAAAAAATATATATATCAGCTTTTATACCATTAACCATGTGATGTCATCACTCTGTCCACAAATACGGCAGGATGGCAGGGTATACTGGGGAGTAAATGGGTTAGATGAGGTGAAAAAAGGCTAGCCTGTACCCTGCTGTGTGTAGCAGACCACCATGAGCTCCTCGCTGATGTCCCCACTGCGGTGCACCGGGATGAAAAGCTCTCCAACATCTTCCTCTACTGAGTGGACCTGTTCAGGGAAGAATACAGTCGACTCTGTTTGCAGGGGGGAAAGAGAAAACGGGAGAATGAAACAGAGTGAGAGTCAGGGGGGGGGAAAAGAAAAGGGTAATGATATGTATAACAATCTGCAAAAATCCACAGAACATTAGGCCATCAAGGACTAATACAGGCTTTTGTTCTAGCTCTGCATTAGTGAGCTGCAGCTGACATTTTCCTTTATTAGCATTATTTTTTTTTTATTTAAGTGGTGGTCCTGCAGCGTGCTTATTCATATTCGAGTATAACTCTCCATTAGTCTTCCGCTTTGGTGTAACCAGACGAGCTCTTCAAAGAGACCACTTTGGAAGTTTTTCTTACTGCCTCACGTGTTGCGGACAGTTATCCATGCAGGACTCTGAATTCAGACCAGAGAGTCAATCAGCTGGGAGTTTCACCCAACTACTGCTCCAGACTCGGAGGGGTCAATCATCTCTCTCATTTTTTTCCTTTTCTCTCGTCCTCCCCGTCTCTCCATCTCTGACTGGAGTTTGTGATTGAGGGAGAAATTTTGAGCCAGTGAAAGCATCATCTATCAAAGCACAGAACTTACTGGCATTAGAGAAACAGTAAATTTTGGAGGCTATTTTCCACAGACGCACTGGGACCAATAAAAATACTAACAGAGTGGACGAAGTTTCATCTTGTCCCAGTTCTTCACGTGCCTTCACTTCCAGCACTCTCTGAAAGAATCGTCGACTGAATGATGGGAATCGAAAAACACTGCACGATTGCTTCAATTAAAATGGTAAGTACTGGAGCGTGAAACAGATTTATATCTGACTCAATGCCCAGTGTAAAGAGATCAGCACCTGAGATGATGTTTGGGATGAAGTCATCAACATAAGACAATCTTATACACAGCGGGGGGTTGGTGTGGGTCGAACATTTCTTTTCTTTTACGATAACTTGCTAAATTGTTCCCTCAGTCTTCTTCTCTCTCCCCCGCTCCTCCATTCTGTCACTGCCCACAATTTGTCACTCCCCAGGGACTCATACCAGGAGACTGGGGTCCACCGCTTACCTATTCCACACACACGACTAACGCTGCAACCTGATTTTCCACGCATGTACTGTACACAGTCTCCTTACAGTTCTTTCTCATATGAGCTCGCCCTCCGCTTTTCTATTGCCTCTAAATCCACCTAAGGTTTAGAAAAGCAAATTTTCAGCCAAGTGGGTCAAGTTCACCTCCTGGAGGAAAACCAACAGTCATTTTTAAATCATTCATGGGGATTGGAATATAAACACATGCTTTCATGCAGGGTGTTAAAATAACAAATGCTTGCCTGGTTTTGTGATTGTCTTATCAAAAATATAAAAACTGCTTTTTGTTTTCTTGTGGTCTGGATTTTATTCCTATGCCTAGAACTTCTCCATTATTGATAATTTCATAAATATTCTATGGGTGCTGGGCTATTTTCCTTGTTGCTACTGTCTGACTGTGTTGTGATAAATGTGCATTTTACTCATTACCAGCTTGTAATGCCCGATATGTCCAAAATTAGATAGTATAACAAATGAGCCTCTAAATACCTAAAGTTAATGGCACGATATAAGCAAAACGCAACCCAGTGTCAGAAGATGCAGCTACTTGCTTGAGTATGAGTAGAGTCAGTTGATAACACACAAAAACAGAAGAGAGTTCTTGTTTGTTTAGTAGAATGACCCCAGTGCAAATGCCTTGAAAGCTGCCCTGATATACTGTGGTCTTGCTGAGTAGAACGAAATAAAAGATATCGCCACCTGTAGCAAGATGCTGCTGCTTAGAGCATGCAGTTAAACAGCAGGCTTTCCCCTTCATCTTTAGACACCATTGTGTATGGATTATATATAAAGAAGAAAGCTATAAGGCTTTGGAGGAGGAAATCTTAATGATTGCATGGGTAAAGCACAGGCAAAAAAATAGAGACACGCTCATACATCAGCATTAAGTATTCATTCTTACAACTAAAGCAAACATAAAACACTAGAGAAAAACTCTGAGCATCGTCACAGACAAGTGCAATCTGGTGGAGCAAACTCCACTTGTTTCTCCCTCCTTAATTTTGGAACACTTTTCCTTAAAGTTTAACGATCCTCTCTCCTCCTCTAAAGCTGATATTAGCCAAGATGACATGTTCTCCAGGGATGGACTCTCCAGGATAACCAGAAGACCAGACAAAGCCCGTTTTCATCATTAGAGAAAGAAGCTGGAGTACAGCTAACACCACAGGCATAGCTAAGGTTTCACCGACCCATTAGAGTACAGAATGGCACATCTCTGTCACATTAGACACTCCTCTGAGAAGACAGAAAACAAACCAGCCCCTGCCCTTCACACACTTCATAATTAACCCACAGGGGAGGATAGATTGAGGAGGGAAAATGTGGCAGGGGGAGTGATACTGAGAAACAAAGGACGAAAAAGATAAATGAGAGAGGGATGAGAGCAACTGCTGTATGTCACTATAATGGAAGCTTCGGCGTTTCCATCTTTGGTGCTCAGCTGTAATTACTTAAAAGTTGTCCTGAGGAGGGGGTAAAGCATGCAAAAACTGAAAGTAAAAGCAGCAGAAGAGTAAATCTCGTCTTGATGGAGCAGAGCAGTCAGTTTGTCGCACCACTCAATATTCCATTAACATTTCAATTTGCAGGAAAAGACACAAAGAACTACGAGAGCGAAAATGGCAGATTATAACCTATTTAAGAAAGAAAATGAAAGACATTTATGTGTGTGTGCGTGTGTGTCAGGGTGTGATTATTCTTCTTTTTTTTGCCTTATTGGATTTTAAGAAGTACAGATTGTGCTCAGTATTTCCACTGGGTATAAAAAACACTACACCATTAAGAGACGAGTATTATCCCTATAGTAATTTTTCACTAGCTATCATGTCAAAATTGTATTTCTACTCCTTTCCTGGGGGCACATCTGACAAGGCCTTATATTAGAAAATACTTATATTGACAGTTCTCGATTCTGCGTGTCAGGCATATGTATTTTTCAGTATTTTGTAATGAAATGCTTGAGTGGCAGCCGAGAACTTGTGCAGCAGGCTTTATGCATCACAAAAGCTTCAGTGACTCTTTAGCTGTGTTTTTCAGTCCAGGTTAACAGAGAAATTAGTTCCACTTTTGACAGATTTCATCAGCTTGTATTTTTAATGCGCCACACCATGCACAGTGGTAATTGGATTTTAATTTGAAATACTGGTTATGTTCTTCAGAATAAAATAACATTTTGGTTAACTAATAATATTATAATGTTGTCTCAGTTCTTTGTTCCATGACAGAAACTGACAATTTTCCAGCTTAATGTACAGTCAAGTAAATAAATCAGTTCCAGCTTTTATGGTCTGTTGAGCCAACAAAGGACACAAATCATATTCTGCCAGTAGCAGGAGAGCAAATTAGATTATTTAAACTAGAATTAAATGATAGTGGCTGTATACTTCTGTGAAACATACATCCTCGTCGTTCCTGTATAATGAAGACGGGTGACAGCTTCTAGAGAACACTTGAGCGGCTTGACCCTTGCAGTGAGGGTGGATGGTGGCTTCATTATGCTGCTGTGGCCGTTTTGCCTGTGGTTTGAGTTCTACTTCATACAGTTTTTTAAAATTTTTCTTTACAGTGCTGTGCAAAAGTCTTGCACTGCCCCTCATTTCTGAAGAATGCCTTCTTGACAGCCCTCCTTTTGTTGAGACCATTTCTGATGAGGCTTCAGTGAACAGTAGATGGATCAACATAAGGTCCAGATGCATCTTTCAGCTCCTGCTGGATTGTCTCCTATTTCTTAAGGACTTTCAGACACTGTTCAGCTGTTGCAGGTAGTTTTTTTTAGGCCTGACACGTCTTCTTTTGCCCTCCACTTCTCCAGTTTCTTCAGATTTTTTTAAGGACACATTGCACACCCTGCAGAGATACACCAAGCTTTCAGCAAGCTTTGGGAATCACCTTTTTGGTGCAAAAATACAATTTTTAGGCTGCTAATAACTAAAGGGCCTTAGTTCTTTGCTAAATTGTCAGTTATATATAGGCACAACAGTGGTTCATCCTTTGAGTTAGGTGCCTTTTGTGATTCATAGGCCAATATTAAATGTCTTAACAAACAAATCTGAATCATAAAAGGCACCTAACTTTGACCTTTGAGATGTAAATCACTTAAGTTTGTTATATTACAGTATCGATTTTTCAGGTCTGGTCAAAAATGCATTCATACTACGATGGTTGCATTGGAGAGAAACTTGGGGTTATTGCCCAAGGATACTTTGGCATGCAGACTGGAGCAGCTGGAGATCGGACTGCCAACCTTCTGATTAGTAGGTGACCTCCTCTACCTCCTGAACACCCCATGGATCCGCTGGATTGACAACCCAAAAGATCTAATGCCTTTAGCTATAGTAATTGGAAGAATAATAGAAGCAGCAAAAATGTACTCAATAAAAACATATCCTGTCACTCATTCATAATTTGTTCTGTTTGATTTCACTGTCACGAGGTAGCTAACATAGAGTAACTCTGGCCATCATGATAATTTTGTCTTTGGTAAAGTCATTCAGGTTTACCTGCCTACTTCTCCCACATCCAACACACTGTATCTAGTATAGTCAAGGTATAATCCACGTGTTCTTCCTATGACATACAGTAATTTGCCACCTGCATCATCACTGAGTGGTTAATGTTTTGAGTCATCTGTACACGGGACACTGCGTACTAGTTCATTAGAATTCACAAGAATTTTAGGAAGCCTTGGGTGGGACAAGTTTACCATTCACAATTTAATACAAAAGCAAGAGGAACAGCAATATTAATACATAAAAATATACAATTTACTTTAAGCAAGTCCATATCAGACCCACAGGGCAGATATGTTATAGTATCTGGTTCCCTATATAATATTCAAGTTACACTTGCTTGCATATATGCTCCGAATTGGGATGACCCCACTTTCGTATCCAGATTAATCTCTGCTCTACCTAACATGAATTCTCACCGTTTGATATTGGGTGGTGACATAAACTGTGTAATGGATCCGACCCTAGACCGATCCAGCTCTAGATTGACATCTCCATCAAAGATGGCTCAGGCCTTGGCAGCATTCATGAAGGAGGCGGGCTGCATAGATCCCTGGCGCTTTTT
>JASGAU010383477.1:0-10635 GCA_030220045.1 Australoheros facetus
CAGACAAACAGTGTAATTCTTTGGTAAGATTTTCCAACAGCCTCTTTGTAGAGTTGAATTGTAAAAGGCGTGTCAGTTCCAGGAATATTTTTTACTTGAGCGCCATCAGGGTACAGCAGGATGTATTCTCCAGCTTCCATATCTTGCCACGTTGTGGCAGTGGCGCAGTGGGTAGGCGCTCGCCTTGCAGCCGGAAGGTTGCAGGTTCGAGCCCCTGTCCCTGCGCTGTGTTGTGTCCTTGTGTCCTTGGGCAAGACACTTACCACATTGCCTAATGGTAGCGCTGGTCTCTGGCTGAATGACCGCAGATGCTCGTCTCTGGATGAGTGATCTGGAACCATCATTTCGTTGTGCGCACAATGACAATGAGTTACTTCTCTCATCTTATCTTTGAAATCTTTCAGTTTTTTAATAGCAGCACCCAAAAGTTTCTCAGACGACCAACTTGGTTCAACATCTAATGGTAGTATTTTCCCTCTTATGGGCCTCATGCCAGTCTTGGTTTTGTTCATGATCCCAACAGAAATCTAGATTATATATCAGGAAAAAAAATGGTGGTCACATTTTACACAACTGTTTCATTCTGTCAGAAAACAGCCTCGCTTTCAAATATTTCAATTATTACCTTCACTATTTTCTTTGAGATCTTTTTGCATTTTGAGAACATCCTTCTTTCTGCCTCTTTTCCTTCACGGTACTTGAAGAACTGCTGAACAACTGACTTTCCTGGAAAGGCAGGGAAGTGGAGGAGAGACCATAAAAGATCCTTTATTGGTCTATTTTAGCTCATGATACAAAGGCAAACATGATAAAGTTGCAATTGAAAAACCATATGAACATACTTTATATAAAACAACACTTCTACATTAAAAATCAGATCTTGGTTTCAAAAATTTATCTGTCACACCAGATGCCTATAATTTTCCAACTGGGAACAAATTCTTTCATGTTTCACACCATGTAATTATAGGTTAATACAAAAGTGTAAACACTAACAAGCTGAATAATTCTTGCCCTCATCATTTTAGAACCACGGAAAGTTACTTTTAGTAGAGCAGGGTAGATTTGTCTATATTCTGCACCAAGTAATCTGAGCTGCTTTTTCACCGCGTCGTAACCCTTCCACTTACGGAGAACAGTGGCTGATAAATCCTGAAAAAACATCACTATGGCGCCACCATGTGTCACCGACTGATTCTTCTGTCTCAGCTCCCAGGATGCATTCATCACTTGTTGTTTATTCTGGTAGTTGTGGAACTGCACAAGCACCGGCTGTGGTCTCTGCATAACTGAAGGCTTAGGAGCCAATGAGCGGTGTGCTCTTTCCAACTTTATCTGTCTCATCTTCGTGTCAATGTGCAGTACCTGAGGAAGCCAGGACTCAAAAAAGCCAGTCAGGTCAGTTCCCTCCACCCCCTCAGGTAGGCCAAGGATACGGCTATTTTTCCTCTGCCCTCTGTTCTCAAGGTCGTCAGCCCGCTTGTTTAATTTATAACTACAGTCTATATACTACTGGATGCTAATGCCAAACTGGCTATAAATAAACTTTATTCAGTCATTAGTAAACAAGAGACTGCTCTTCCAAAGGCTGCGTTTATAATTGCTGGTGATTTTAATCACTCAAACTTAAAGACCGCACTCCTAAAATTTTACCAACATGTTTCCTGCAATACAAGAGGAAACAAAACCTTGGATCACGTTTACACAAACATCGCTGGAGCCTACACCATGACCCCCCCACCTGGGAAAGTCAGATCACCTTTCTTTGTTTCTCAAGCCGAAGTAGTCTCCAATAATTGAATGGGTGAAGCCAAGAGTAACAACTATCAAGGTCTGGCCAGCGGAGACAGACTCTGTACTTCAGGACAGGTTTCATCACACTGACTGGAGTATGTTTGCTTCGCATGCTACTTGTGGCTCCTACACGAATATTAACACATACACCTCCTCTGTGCTTGATTATATCAAGACCAACATCGACAGTGTCACTTCACAGAAACAGATCATCACATACCCAAATCAGAAACCATGGATGAACAAGGAAGTGTGTCTTCTGCTGACGGATCGTGACATCGCCTTCAAATCAGGTGATGTACAGGCCTGTAGTATATCCAGGGCAAACCTGAGGAGGGGCATCAAAAAGGTAAAGCTCCTTTACAAGCTTAAAGTGGAAGATCACTTCTCCAAGTCTGATCTCCGACGCATGTGGCAGGACATTCAAGCCATCTGTGAGTATAAGTCCAGCAATTCCACTCTGGTTACTGCAGATCTCTACTTCCTGAATGAGCTAAATGACTTCTATGCTCGCTTTGACAAAGACAAGAGGGAGACAGCTACCAAAATTGAACCTTGTGCAGATTTCCAGCCCTTCACACTCACCTCTACAGATGTCTATGCTGCACTGAGCCGGATCAACGCCCGCAAGGCTGCTGGCCCTGATGGCATTCCTCGGCGTGTACTGAGAGCATGTGTGGAGCAGCTCACCGGAGTTTTTACGGATATCTTCAACCTGTCCTTCGCCCAGTCAGCTGTACCAACATCCTTCAAATCCACATCGATCATACCAGTGTCAAAACACTCCAACCCAACGTGTCTGAATGACTACCATCCTATAGCACTAACACCCATCATTATGAAGTGCTTTGAGCGATTGCCTCCCATCCACACTGGACTCACATCAGTTTGCTTACCGAAGCAGCACTGAGGATGCAGTCTCCACTGCACTACATTCCGTGCTCTCACATCTGGACAACAATAACACATATGCACGAATGCTGTTTGTTGATTTCAGCTCAGCGTTTAATACTACAATCCCTGCCAAGTTAGTCACAAAACATGGAGATCTGGGGATTGACCCCTCTCTCTGCCTTTGGATTAAGGACTTTCTGACCAACAGGCCTCAGCATGTTAGGTCAGGCCACACCCATTCTACCTCCATCTCACTAAGCACAGGAGTACCACAGGGCTGTGTATTGAGTCCATTTCTCTACTCCCTCTTCAATCACGACTGCAAGACTGTTCATGAATCTAACTCCATGATCAAGTTTACTGATGACATCACAGTGATCGGCCTCATCACAAACAACAATGAGACAGCCTATACAGAGGAATTGGAGCATCTGGCCATGTGGTGTGCTGACAATAACCTGCTCCTTAATGCCCAGAAAACAAAGGAACTCGTTGTAGACTTCAGGAAGGAGAAAGGTGACAAACCTGACCCCATCTACATCACAGGGATGGCTGTTGAACGTGTCACCAGTTTCAAGTTCCTGGGAATACACAACATTAGATCTTCTAGCTCACCAGCGCCTCTTTTTCCTGAGGACACGAAGGAGACAACACCTGTCCTCAACCATCCTGATGAACTTCTATCGCGCAGCAATAGAAAGTATCCTGACCAGCTGTATTACAGTCTGGTATGGGAACTGCACTGTCGCTGACTGTAATACTCTACAGCGAGTAGTGAAAACGTCCCAGAAGATCACAGGGACTTCACTTCCATCAGTTGAGGACATCCAGACGAAGCGTTGTCTGCGGCATGCTAGTAGTATTCTTAAGGACTCCTCCCACCCTGCTCATAGTCTTTTTGTCACTTTGCCCTCTTGTAGGCGCTTTAGGAGCCTCCGCACCAGGACAACCAGACTGAGGAACAGCTTTTTCGTCAGAGCTGTCTCCTTACTGAACTCTGTTTACTGTTAAAATTCACTTATATTCTGGACATCGACTGCATTACGTTCATCTACATCACATTTATTTACATCACTTGTTGCATAATAACTGTATAATTGTATATTATAGTTTCTACTCATTCAGCATATCCTGTATATACATGTATATATAAATATATCCACTACATTGAGATTTAAATTGTAAATCGTTCCATATGTATATAATTTTATATTTCAACTGTATATTGTGACTATAATAACTCTTAATATATTCACATTAATATACTCACATGTATATTTACTATATTTCACTATTGTTTAACTACTGTTTATTGCACTTCTGGTTAGATGCTAAACTTCATTTCGTTGCCTTGTACTGTACATTGTAATGACAATAAAGTTGAATCTAATCTAATTTAATCTAATCAATAGCTCAGTTATCGAGCCCAGCTTATCATTGATAATTTTGGAGATGTTAGCTGTTATTTCGTCCACAGCCTCACGAAGTGGCTGTGAAGTGGCAACAGCTCCGGCCTGCATCCCCGTACTAGCCTCTGCTTCGGCTAAGGCTAGCTTGTTGAGCACATTCTTCAGAGACGTCGGTTACTTGGTTCTTTTTGCATGGCATTACGTTGGATTGTCTCAAAAATAGTTGTTAGTGCTCGTTTTAGGCTCAAACACTTCTTGGCATTTCGAGCTATTGTCATGGTATGGGATGTTGTGGGATTCATTTTGGGGTTTAGGGCCTTCTGCAGGCAGGCTCCTCCCAACTGGGTGGAGTATTGTTCTCGCTCTTCGGCTGCACGCACCTGTCCTCAATTTGGGCCATTTGGGCTGTTCCTTCTTCTCTTAACCCCTCTGAATCCATCCCCAATGAGCCAGATTTATCATTAGCTCCGCGGGATTACCATGATCTGCACACAGTATTCAGTATGGACAAGGCTTTGTCTTTACCATCTCACCACCCGTATGACTGTGCTATAGATTTGCTATCTGGTGCCCCTTTGCCCACCAGCAAGCTGTACAATCTTTCCCGTCCAGAGAGGGACTCTATGGAGAAACACATCAGGGATCCTGTAGCTGCTGGCATTATCCCGCCCTCTTCTTCCCCCATGGGGGCGGGGGTTTTCTTTGTTTCCAAAAAGACCAGACCCTCCGTCCCTGCATAGATTGAGGTTTAAATGACATCACAGTGAAAAATAAATACCCATCACCCCTCATTAGCTCGGTGTTCAATCTACTCCAGGGGGTGACTGTGTTCACGAAACTCGATCTTCAAAATGCTTACCATCTAGTTCGATTCCGTCAGGGAGACGAATGGAAAAATGCCTTTAATACATCCCTAGGACATTTCGAATACCTGGTCATGCCCTTTGGACTTACGAATACTCCTGCAGTTTTTCAAGCACTGGTTAATGATGTGTTACGGGACTTTTTGAACCTTTTTGTCTTTGTGTACCTTGACAATATTCACATTTTTTCTAAGGATCTAGCAGAACATAAAGTTCATGTTCGCCAAGTGCTGCAGAGGCTGTTGGAGAATCGCCTGTATGTAAAACCTGAAAAGTGTGAGTTTCATGTGCCATCCATAGCATTCCTCAGCTACATTTTCTGAGGGCAGGCAGGTGAAGATGGACCCACAAAAGATCAAAGCAGTGGCGGAGTGGCCAAGGCCAAATACTCGCAAACAACTACAGTGTTTCTTGGGATCTGCAAACTTCTACCAGAGGTTCATCAGGAATTACAGCCAGGTAGCCACACCTCTAACCAAAATTAACTTTCCAAAAGTACCCTTTCTTTGGTCTCCAGAAGCAGATGCAGCCTTTGCACACCTTAAGGACAGATTCACTTTAGCACCTGTTCTCACCCAGCCTCGGTCAGAGTTACAGTTTGTGGTTGAAGTGGATGCTTCTAGCTCCGGGGTGGGTGCAGTGCTGTCACAACGAACCGGTCCTGAGGGTAAGCTACAGCCTTGCGCCTTTTTCTCCACACGTCTCTCTCCGGCAGAACAAAACTATGACGTAGGGGACAGGGAGTTGCTGGCTGTTAAGTTAGCCCTGGAGGACAATGACATGCGGTGAGGTTTGTGACGGGTGAGGCACGGACTCGTCTGGAGTCGGATGTTCACATATATGGACCCAAAATAGAAGCTTATATTTCAATTTTAATTATGCTAATCATTAATTATGCTTTAATCAACTCCATATTATTCAACAATGATGGCAAGAAAAACAAAATATTTAATGTAATGTCAAACTATTTTGGGGGGGTATTTCTCTTTTTAAATAAATTTAAAAAAAACACATGCATTATCTTACCTTTATCTGAAGATGAAATCCATGCGCCTATCCTTCTCCACGAATATCTCCGTTACTCTGTAAAACACGTCGGTGTGCCTTCATTTTTAAAAGTCTTGCTGCTTCAGTGGAGATAATCGCCAAGGATGAGAGTCGTCCTAGGTCAGTCCTATTCCGACTGTATGTTTTCAGTCTTTTCAATGACCTTTCCTCAGATGCTGTTGTAGCTGGTAGAGTGAGCACCAGCTGGAGTAACTTTTTTGCCTCAGGAACAGTCTGCATCAGATCCTTCTGGGCCAAAAAGCTGAGAAGTTGTCCAGGAGATTTACATTCATTCCTTACGATTTGGGAGCTGTACAGTTCGATGAAATCGGCCTTCAGTCTAACAAAGTCAAAGAACTTTGCGTATTTTGACAGGCTCTGCAGTTTGGTGTCATTAAATCGTTGTGACATCTCAAAAAATTTAGTACAGTCAACTAAACCAAGGAAAGCTAATTCACCAAAATCATTAAAACAACTTTCATCTGAACACTGATGTTGTCCATAATGCTGTAATATGTCCGTTTTCTATCATCTCTATCAGTGTTTTCCTCCACTGTCTGTCAGATCAAGCGTGGTGCGTTTTTGCTCAAATCGCTGGTAGAATGTGTCAAACTCCTGTCTCATGTGTTCAACAACTCCCATTGTGTCGCGGATTTGTGCACAGCAATGTCCAATGTTCAACACTTTGTTTTGCAGCACTCTAAAAAGTGCATCAGTTACACTAAAAATGTACTCATATGCCATCAATCATATCCATCGGCCATCATTAGTGTCATTATCCCAAGTGTCAGGATTTTCACTCATAATGCGAAACACAGCACGCAGATCAGATTGGTGCATGCTTATTGTTTGCAACAGCCAAGAGCTGGAGCTCCATCTGGTCGGTGCCACTCTTGTAAACGGCGCTTCACAACGTCATCCAGTAAGCGGGTGCGCTTTCTGGATTTACTGAAAAATTATCCAAGTCCCTCAAGTGTTTTAAAAAAGGTCCTAACCTGAGGCATGCTTTTTGATGACTGCATCAAAACAAGGTTCAATTTGTGTGCGAAACAGTGAGTAAACATGGCCTCTGGCACCTTTTCTTTAATTTTGGCCTGCACCCCATTAAGTTCTGAAGCCATGACAGAAGTGCCATCAAATGTCTGAGCTACAAGCTTTTCCACACAGTTAAATTTCTCCAAAACTCCCAATACATAGTTAGCTATAGCAGGAGCTCGTCTGTCATCACTCACATCATCAAATCCCAAAAATGCCTCTTTCACTTCCCAGTCAACTTCACCTTCAGACACATAGCGCAAAATGACAGAAATCTGTGCTTTATTTGTGATATCAGTTGTCTCATCAACTTCTATGGCAACAAATGGGGCTGCATTAATCTCCTTTTTAATATAATTTCGAATCACCTCACCAACTGCTTCAATTAAATAATTCTGTATTCTGTTTGACAGGCCGGAAAACACAGTGGATGTCTCTAAATGTCTAGCTAACCTTTCATCTTTCTCAGCAAAAACATGTAATAGCTCTACGTAGTTGCCACGATTGGAAGAGCTTGCAGTCTCATCATTGCCACAAAATGCCAACTCCTGTTTGGTAAGGAAGCAGGTTGCAATGATCAAGTCTTTTAAAATCTCCCAGTTCTCTCTCACCTTTGCGTTGTGCACGCTGATGTTCAGTCTGTGCTGCTCATTCAGGTCGTTCCTCCCAGTCACGCCCCTCCAGGTCTCACAGTCATTGCCCATGTGAGTGTTGAAATCTCCCAGCAGGACAATGGAGTCACCGGATGGACCACCCTTGAGCACCCCACCCAAAAAGCATGGGTACTCTGAGCTGTCATTCGGCACATAAGTGCAAACAACAGTCAGGACCCATTCCCCGGCCCGAAGGTGTGGGGAAACACCCCTCTCGTCTGCCGGTTAAAACTCAGATGTACAGGCAGCAACCCGGGGGGATACAAGAATACCCACCCCAGCTCGCTGCCTCTCATTGAGGGCAACTCCAGACTGGAACAGAGTCCATCCCCTCTCCAGGAGACTGGTTCCAGAGCCTAGGCCATGCATTGAGGTGAGCCAGACTATATCTAGCTAGTATCTCTCAACCTCACGCACTAGCTCAGGCTCCTTCCCCACCAGAGAGGTGACATTCCATGTCCCAATAGCCAGTCTCAATAGCTCTTGGCCACTGCCCAACACACATGGCACCCAACCCCCACGATGCCTCCTGCGGGTGGTGGGTCTACAGGAGGGCAAGCCCATGTTGTCTCTTTGGGCTGCACCCGGCCAGGCACCACAGGCTAGTGCCCAGCCACCAGACGCTCTCCCTTGAGCTCCCTCTCCAGGCCTGGCTCGAGGGTGGGGCTCCAGTAACCCTATCCCAGGCAGTGTAAACAGTTCCCTTGTTGGCATTTCCATAGGGGTCTTCTGAACCACTCTTTGTCTGGCCCCTCCCAAGGACCAATTTCCCATGGGAGACCCTACCAGCGGGAACAAGCCCCCGGACAACATAGCTCCTGGGATCATTGAGACACACGCCCCTTCATAAGGTGGTGAAAGGAGAAAACACACTAGCATTCACTATCATTCATTTTCAGAGCGTATGATGATGTCATGGTCCTGGGCCGGGGCCCAGTGTTTTATGTTCCTTTTGTATAGTTCTGTTTTGTTACGTTTCTGTGTGTAAGCGTCAGGTTACTTCCTGTCTTATTTTGGTAGTGTCTTGTTGTGTGTGCAGTGTGTTCAGTTTTGCTTCCTTGTCTCATCAGTGTAATTTGGTTCACCTGTGTTCCCTCCTGTTTCCACTTCCCTTATTAGCCCTCCTGTGTATTTAAGTCCTGTGTTTTCTCTGCTTGTTGTCGCATCGTTGATTATGTCCTGTCGTAGAGCTTGTGTGTTTCTGTCTAGCCTGGCTTTGTTTTCTGGATTATGCTATATTTGGTTCCCAAGAAGATTTTATATATTGGTTTCGCGTTCATCTCAATAAACACTTTTTTAGTCTCCAGAGTACTGCATCTGGGTCCATCCCTGCCTGTCACACAGCCCGACATGACAGATGTGTGATAAAAAGATCCTGAACATTTTCTTATGTAGCTGTTATATCTTTTAACAAAATTAGCAACCTGACATCATCTGTTAGAGGATCATCAGGTGTTGGCTCTCACTGCGGTATTGTATCACTTCCTGTTCCTGTTCCGAAGCACAGTGGTGTTTTTCTTTCTGTTAGCGGTATAATCTGTGTAGCTCGATTTATCTGGATAACGACATATTTCAGTGTAATATTCACCTGCTTTATCCAAAGCACACTCTGCTGAATCACCTGTATTCACATCATTCACTTTGTTTGTTTTTAGGAATTCATCAGCTTAGCGCAGCTAGCCCAACTCTTAGCCGACTCACTAGCAGCATGGCTTCTTATCCTGTCCCTCCTAGACTTTCCTGCTCTGAGTGTTATGTTTAGTTACTCCTTGGCCTCATTTAGCAGTAATGGTAATGTAGTCTGTTTGTAGCTCTGGAGGCCAGGCTTACTGAATTGGAGACCCTGCTCTGTACCCTGGAAAATCCTATAGCTCGCCAGGCCCCTGTAGTCGGTGCGGACCATGGTAGCTTAGCCGCTGTTAGCTCCCCCCCAGCAGATCCCGAGCAGCAGGGAAAGCAGGCTGGCTGGGTGACTGTGAGGAGGAAGCGTAGTCCTAGTCCTAAACAGAAGCCCCAGGTACACCACCAACCTGTTCACGTCTGTAACCGTTTTTCTCCACTCAGCGACACACCCGCCGAGGAACAAACTGTGGTTATTGGCGACTCTGTTTTGAGAAACGTGAAGCTAGCAACACCAGCTACCATAGTCGAATGTCTTCCAGAGGCCAGAGCAGGCGACATTCAAGGAAATTTGAAACTGCTAAGGCTAATCGTAGATTTGGTAAGATCGTAATTCACGCAATTACAACATTTTAAGCCAGGTTTGTTTTCAGCACTGTAGCCAGGCTGACAAAGAGTCAGAGCTCTTTAGAGCTGAGTATTCCTTTCACTTTAACTAGTAGTGACTTCATGGATTTCTTCTATCCATCCATCCATTCTCTTCCGCTTATCCGGGGCCGGGTTGCGGATTTCTTTACAAATAAAATTTTAGACATTAGAGAAAAAATTATTCATAACCATCTCAAAGATTTATCTTCATGTTCAGCTGCTTTCAGCACTGCTGGGACTCTCGCTCCAGTTGATCTTTTGGAGTTAACTTGACCATAACATTTTATTACAGAGTTTAGAGCATGCCATAGATACTGCGCTGCAGTGGTTTGAATCATATTTATCTAATAGACTCCAATTTGTTCATGTAAATCTTCTTCACACAGTAAGGTTAATTATGGAGTTCCACAGGGTTCTGTGCTGGGATACTATACATGCTCCTCTTAGGCAGTATTACTAGAAAGCATTATATACATCTTTATTGTTATGCAGATGATACTCAGCTTTATCTAACCATGAAGCCAGATGACGCACATCAATTAGTTAAACTGCAGGAATGTCTTAAAGACACAAAGGCCTGGATGACCTCTAATTTCCTGCTTCTAAATTCAGATAAAACTGAAATTCTTGTACCCCACAAATCTTAGAAACATGGTGTCAAACCAGATACTT
>JASGAU010383488.1:0-21497 GCA_030220045.1 Australoheros facetus
AAATTGGTTTGATGTTCCGAAACACGTAAGTGTGACAAACATGCAAAAAAACAGGAAATGAGGAAGGGGGCAAACACTTTTTCACACCACTGTATCAGATATTATGAGGTCAATTTGTTGCCTAGTAACCATCAAGCAACAGGCTAAAATGACCCATTTTTTTAGCATATAAACGACATTGACCAACCCTTTTTTTTTTTTTTTTTTAACTGTTTTCAGTGTGATGAAGTATGTGAGTTTGCCAGCAGCATAAACAGGCCAAACGATACTGCAGCATTGGCATGTAGAAAGTC
Source organism: Australoheros facetus (assembly GCA_030220045.1). Lineage (NCBI taxonomy): Eukaryota > Metazoa > Chordata > Actinopteri > Cichliformes > Cichlidae > Australoheros > Australoheros facetus. The sequence continues at coordinate 294 of JASGAU010383488.1, forward strand.
ATAAAATTTGCCTGGTTCTGTAGAAAATTTTATAGCTTCTTGTTAGTTCCACTAAACCTTTCAGGATGTTTTTATGCAGAAAATGATAATGGTATCAATAAGCTAATGAGGTGTATTAGCTTAATGCCTTTTGCTACAAAAAGTACATAGATTCCAGGAACTACATTTTTTTTAATGATTTATTTCATTTATAGCCAAATGACACAAACAGCCTTAAAAAGTCTTAAATGAAATTTCTTTTTACCTGCAGACATCCTGAAATGTGATTCTAAAAGCTGAAGTGATGCCAGTTGTGGCTGTTTTAAAGAAAATAACTTTACAATGTCAGCTCTAAAACAAACTGCTTCCTCTGTATAGGTACACCATTCAGGACCTTCTGGACCACCCCTTCTTCCAGGAGAACAATGGCGTGCACGTGGAGCTGGCAGAGGAGGACGACATGGTGAAGTCGGGCCTGAAGCTGTGGCTGCGGATGGACGACACCAAGAAGCTCCACGGGAAGTACAAGGACAACAACGCCATTGAGTTCCTCTTCGAGCTCTACAAAGACGTGCCTGAGGAGGTGGCTCAGGAGATGGTAGGTTGGCACACGAAGACGAGATCCTGTGAGGGCAACGTTTACTGCTTTACTGATCCAGTTTGTAACAGATGTTCGTGAGGAAATTGAGTAATTGATTCCAGATCAGCAGATAGAGGTGGTTTCAGCCAGCCTCCACATGTTCTCTCTGTCCCGGTCTTGATTTATGGTTATAGCTTTGTTTTAGGTTCTCTGAAGGAAGGGTGGAGCCCTCATTACAAAAATGAATTCATCTCATTTGGAAGCTACTGTGATTGGAAAGACAGCCTAAAGTGGATTGAGTTGTAATATTTCTAGGAGCTGTTTAAAGAGGACCTTTGTAGGTCTGTAATTTTACTCCTTGACTCTACTAGGGCAGCTTTTATATGATTCACTGGTCAAAATAACACTTATTTATCTTATACTGGACCGTCTTAGCTCCTCTTCCTTTAAGCCAGCTTTCTTCTGACAGCTGTCCCTCACCAACAGCAACTTTAAAGCAGGTGAGTGAGGATATCCATTCTCTGTGACATCATACAGAGCCAAGAGTAGACAAAATGGTCTGAATCGAAGCATTCAGAGTAATCTGAAGCCTTACTCGTCGGCTCACTCGTACATACTCCGACTTTAATATGATCATCCTCCACTGGAATAGTACATATGTGACAGGAAATTTGGAAAAGCTTAACAGGCCCACTTTAATAAGAGCTGTACGTGTTTTGTATCTTCCCCGTACAAGTGAAACCAGATGCACCTCAACATCGTTACGGTTCACGGTTCTGTTGCAACAGCAGAAGCACTGAAATCCACTGTGGCCCATAAAGAGAACACCGTGTGTACTGTGTCAATGTCACAGCTCAGCATTTAATTATCAGTGGTTCGAAATGTGAGAGCACCTCTCAGGAAGCGGCCGTAGTCACGTCTTTAATAATAAAATGGCTCCTACACTTGTTACAAAACCTCAAGCCCTCCAGAGACCAACCATAGAGGTCACTTTTAATGAGAATACAAAATACAATTCCTTACTTGTTTACCTTTTTGTGGTAGTTTTCATCAAGATCAAATTTGGTATCAGCAGGGGACATTGAGTCAGGCCGATCTGCTGTAATCTGACTATGTGTTGAGAGGTGGTTATGGACTGAGTGTCCCACGCTGCTGAGCTGGATGTCACGGGAGGCTGTTAAAGATGCCAGAATGTCTACAGAGTGAAGCCTGTGTGTGATGTGATAAAGACTGTCCCTTAATGTCAGAACAACAGCAGTCCTGCACTTGTTTCATCAGCACATCGGGGAGTATTCATTGCACACATGTTGTACCATGACCATTTCTCTGTGCTGCTATGCAGGTTGTGCTTGGCTTTGTGTGTGAAGCAGACTTCAAACTGGTAGCGAAGGCCATACGGGACAGAGTGACGACCATCAAGCGTCAGAGAGAGAAACTGAAGCGGCAGGCGGATGAGAGGAAGAAAAAGCAGATGCAAGAAGCCATAGAGGAAGAACCTGAGCACCAGCCGCCTTCGCCCAGAGTCAACGATGTTGTCGCATCAGATTCCCCTGTCCCACCTCTGACACCGCTGGCCCCGGTCTTGTCCCCCGTCACCAGCTCTGTGGACTCTGGCGTCAGCACCCACTACCCTGTAGAGCCAGAGGAGCCCGAGGCTGACCAGCACTTTCACGTCCGCCGCAACAGCCTGTCTTCTGCTAACTGTAAGCTGCCTGATATCACATCCGTGTACCGTGAAATGTGGAATGTTTGAATGTTCACAGGATGCATAACACTGTAAAGGTGCAATGTGCAAGAACAATGGCCAAAAAAGTGCATCGTGTTTGAAAATCAATCAGTGTTATAAAAGAAATATTAATGTAAACTTTTTCCTTCAAAAAAAAAGAAGAATTAAGGAATTATTCAGGCCCTGTAGGTCTTATCTCATGGTGCGCACACGTGCTGTGCTGAATGTTTCTCAGCTTCTTATTGCTGTTTTAAAAACAGCCTCGTGTATCCATCTGATCTCATTTAAATGCACCCAGAGCGGATCGATTCCACAGTGAAGCCCTTTNCCCCCTGTTTATGTGCTTTGTATATCTCAGCCTGGGGTCGTTGGAGGTGTGTGCGGGAATGTGTAGGGTACAAATTGTGTCAGTTTTTCAGGCCACAGTGGGTCATGTGCTAATGGCCGATGTGCTTTGTTGAAACAGCTGACTGCGAGACGGACGGCTATCTGAGCTCCTCTGGGCTTCAGGATCCGCTGGAGACCGGCAGCACCGGCATGCCTGCGACCTCTCCTGCCACGCATCCCAGCACCCCCGCCGTAAACGGTCTCTCCCTCCGCTTCCCCTCGGTGAGTGGTTTCAATAAAGAGCTTGTTATCAAAGTAGAAGGCTCAGGGTGGTGGAGAGGACTGTAATGAAAGAAGGGGTCTTGTAATTTGTCCAACCCAGTGCTGCACATAATTTTAAAGGGGCTTTAGATTGTAAGGTAAAGACCCCACAATGTTAGAAGGAAACCTCAACAATCACACGACCTCTGAGCAAGCCTGTGGCAACAGTGGGAAGGAAAAACTCCCTTTTTAACAGGAAGAAACCTCCAGCAGATCCAGGATCAGTGAGGGGCAGTCATCTGCCGTGACCAGTCGGGGCTGAGGGGATTAAATAAATATTTGTCTTCACGTCAGCGCCTATTTTATTTTATACTCATTTAGCCCAAGATGCAATTTGGGTTTATGTAGTTGGATAAATAGAGTTTTAGGAAGATTAAGAGTTTAAACCTGTGCTAGCAGCTGTAATTACTCAATTGTACCTCGGTCACACTTGGAAGCCATTTCTCTGCTTTCAGTGAGTTCATGTGCTTTCAAGCGAGAATGTGGAAAAAAATCATCTGTGATAGGTGTTACCAGTATTTAATGCACGCACCTTTCCTGACAGGTTATCAGAGAAATTTTCCATTAATTCAGTTATAAAATCAAACTTTGACCTTTTTGTATTTCATGTATTGTGTTTCATGGTATGATCAAATCTGTCCAAAAAAATGCTACATTTAGGCCTTAGCATTGAGGGCTGTTCTAAATATTTCAGGAAACTCTTTCCCCATCTACCATCATGTATAAGTACAAAAGAAAATGAAATCACTCTTTTTCCATGTCCTTGTTTCCTATTCAGAGTATTGCTGTCTCCAACAACATCGAACATGGCAACTCAAGGCCCACGAGTGGCTTCAACTCCCCTGTGGACAGGTAAATCTGTCAGGCCTTTCTCTCCTCTTCACGCTCCCCTTTTTGTTGCCTTTCACAGAACAGTGGAGTTCAGCAGTTCCTCCTCCTCCACGTCGGCGGGGTTGCAGAATGGACCCTGGAAGGTTTCTGAGTTTGGGTCTCAGATGTTGTAGAGAGCCTGTTTTCTCTGCTGGTGGGATGTTAGTGAGTGGCAGACAGTGAGGGAGTGCAATGTGTTCACGTGTGTGAGTGTTGTTCACCTTGGATATAAGGCCATAAGAGGGTGATTAAACTTTTTTAGAATATGAGAAAAATGCTGTTTTATGTCTTTAAAAATACATCAGTTCTGACCCAGAATTGTTTTAAAGCTAATATGTTTGATCAAAGACGATGAATTCTGATTAGTACAGATTTATCAAAGGTTTTTTGAACAAATAAAGAGTCTTTCACAGTCATCTTAGTTCCTTTTTTGATTGTGAGGCACTAACAGTCTCTAACTTGTCTATTATAGACCGAAACAAACGTCAAGAGTGGTTGTCGTGTTTTGCAACAGCCTCGTCATGCACTGCTGAGCATACAGAACACACTCCCAGTTGCTTAATTCCTCGGAGAAAAGCCCTCGATAACTGATGACCCAAACTGCGTGTCACAAATAAAAAAGAAAACAATTGTTTGCAGTATCACCACAGATGTTTGCTTTTTTCTGACTGATTTCTGTGTACTCAGTGTCTGAAGGTGAACTAAAGTTACCTGTGAGGCGGAGGTTTTTAAATAGAGATGGGTGGGTGCCTGTAAATGTTTGCAGCCTGTGCTGGGGAGGTGGATGGAGGGGAGTCTGTGACCACAGCAGTCCAAAAAAAGGCCCATGAGATGCAATTAACGGAACCAAAGCTTTTTATAAAATATGCTGACTGTTCTGCAGTTCTCTGAAACCTAAAACTTGTTCAGTGGATAAACGCTGCCGCTCACACAGACACGTCGCTTCCTCTGGATGAGCATCAGCTTCTTACAGACTCTTAACAGGCTTCTGAGAGACTATTGTTTAACTTGACACCCAAGAGACATGCCACAGTAACACATCAAGACTCTGACACTTCAGAGTGGTGTTTATTACTGTGTGCGATGCCAAGATAATCTGCCCTTGTGTATAGTCAAATCTCTACTTTTGTTCTAGATGATGAATTGACTTTAAAATTGCTTTACCAGGAATTTATCAGTGGTTGGTTAGGGTGTGTTTTCTAACACACAGGATTTATTTCTCTGCAGCTACGCCTCTGACGTGACTTCAAGCCTGAGCGACGGCTACGAGGGCCTATCGGAGAAGAGCGAGAAACCGGCTGCGAGACGAACGGCTGCGAAACTGTTCAGGAGGAGGGCGCGCTCAAGGCTTCGCATCATCGGGGTACGATAAATCAGATGTTTATTACAGCACAGCAAGTCCTTTTTTTTTTTCTTTTTTTTTTTGGCACATGATAAACAAATAAATCAAAGTGGCCTGAACTGAGTTAGCGGAGGAAGTTTATTTATGAGCGAGTGGTGAGGCTCCACCCTGGTTATGTAATGTTATCAGTAGCTATGTGGCTCTTCCCCCCAGCAACCACAGTGCATTACTCTTCTGATCAGGACATTCTGTGGTCGTTTAATGAGCCTGTTTGGATTGGCTGCAGAGACAAACACATCATGGATAACCACATGTGCCTAAACACGCTGCTACAGTAGACTCTCATACATGTGCACAAACATATTATTCCTCCTGCATTCAGCCCCGTCATCACCACCGAGCCTCTCTGTCTCTGCAGCTCTCTGATAAAGTGGACCGGGTGGTGGAGTGTCAGCTGCAGACGCACAATGACAAGATGGTGACCTTCAAGTTCGATCTGGATGGAGATAACCCAGAAGACATCTCTGCTGTCATGGTAATGTCAATAATTAGCTCTTAGTCACAACTGATTAAAGGATCAACAGGTCCTCTTTCATAAAAATCTCCTTTTTTTTATCATGATTTTTATTCAACAATATTTTTATTAAGTCAATCAAAACAAACACCCTGAAACAAACCAACAAATATGGCGATCCACACTCTTCTAGAACCAGACATCTCCAGAAAAAACATGTCGAACAAAATATCCAAATGTGCATAAAAAAATCCTGTCAGCTCAAAAGATTAAACAAACTAAATATAGAATGGATGACATCAAATCAAATGGTTCAAAATCCATTTAGGCATGGAGACATGTGGTCAAGGTGATCTGCTGAAGCTCAAAGCGAGCATCAGAAAATCAGAAAGATGATGGGATGTGAAGAAAGGTGATTTAATTGGCATGATTGCTGGTGCCAGATGGGCTCTTCTGACATAACCATCTCTAGAGTTTACTGAGAATGGTCTGAAAAAAGAGGAACTATGCATTCAGAGGTCAGAGGAGAATGCCCACACTGCTTTGAGCTTGCAGGAAGCATACCTCTTGCCCTTCTATGTACCTTGTTACAACCGAGGTGTGTGGAAGAGCATCGCTGAAGCAGGAGAAGACCACACAGCTGCCACTTCTGTCCTGTCAGCTAAAAACAGGAAACTGAAGCTACAGTTCACACGGCCTCCCCAAAATTGGACAATGAAAGATTGTAAAAATGTTGCCTGGTCTGATGAGTCTTGGTTTCTTTTTTTTTGGCCACAGCGGCTTTAATCGGCAATGGAGGAAGACAGGAAATTGGGGAAAGATACAGGGGAAGACACGCGGGCAAATTGGCGACAGGCCGGGACTCGAACCTGCGCCACCCGCACCGCGGCATATGCATGCGGTGGCGTGCTCCACCACTGAGCCACCCGGGCGCCCCATGATTCTCGATTTCTGCTGAGACATTCAGATGGTAGCCCCAGAATTTGGTGTAAACAACATGAAAGCATGGATCCTGCCTTGTTTCAAAAGTTCGGGCTGGCAGTGGTGTTGTAGTGTGTGGGCAATCTTATCTTGCCACACTCTGCGCCCCTAGTACCAACGGAGTGTCTTTAATTGCCACAGCTTACCCAAGCATTGTTGCTGATCATCCCTATTTGACCACAGTGAACTCGTGTTTCGATGGCGGCTATCAGCAGGCGCCGTGTCACAAAGCTCAGATCTCAAATTGGTTTCTTGACCATGAGAATGAGTTCGCTGTACTCAAATGGCCTCCACAGTCACCATATCTCAATCCAACAGAGGACCATAGGGATGTCGTGGAACAGGAAATTTGCATCGTGGATGTGCAGGTGAAAAATGTGTCGTGCTGTCCTGTCAACATGGACCAAAATCTCTGAGAAATGCAGCTTGTTGAATCTATGCCATGATGCCAAGTTCTGAAAGTAAAGCCAGTTCTGGTGTGATGTCTGTGGGGGGGGAGAAAAATAAAAATGAACAAAATCTGTTATTTGGACCTCTTCTATTAAAACCTAAAAAAAATTAAAGAAAATTTTATTTCTGTCATTTTTTTTGGCTGCAGCTCGAAAGGCCCCATTCATTCTGGAGTATCTGGCGAGCTCCTCCTATGAGTGGGAGTTCTCCCCTTTTTATGAATTCTCTGTTAGTACCTACAGTGTCTACCATTTTCTTTTAATGAAGTATAATTTTGTGGTATTTCTGAATTAGTGAACTATCTGAATACATTCTCCGCTGCCCTCTTGCCGTCTAGGTGCACAACGAGTTCATTTTGCCATCGGAGAAGGAGGGCTTTATCTACCGCTTGGGTGACATCATCAAACGGGCCGAGGCGCTCTTTGCCAAACAACAGCCGGTCCACTCCAGCGGGCACCGACTCGCCCAGCCTGCGTTTCACGGAGGGATTAACTTGCTGTCGTCCTCACAGGTCAGCAGCAGCACCTGCTCCTTTCCATAAATCTGCACCACAGCATGGTTAGCTGAGAGATAAAGGAAGTGGCTTTGTTTTACAGTGCTGATTGTTGTAAATTACATCATATGTCTGTGCTTATCAAAGACAGACCCATAAATCTGGAACAAATGGGAAAACCTCAGACTCGTCTTCACTGGTAACAGGGAAACCTCACTGTCCGCAGTCCTTTGAGGTTTGCCCTTTAAAACGAAAGGTTTAAGTGCTCTTAAAGCCACCTGAGGTAGAGCTTTCACTTAGAGCGCTAATATCATAAAAGACATTAAATCATATGTCTCCTGTTTTGTATTTGTTCCCATAACCACAAATCCTTTCCACTGCTAACAGCATAATGAAGTTTCCAGCATATCTGCCCACAGTGAGTGGGTAAAATAATTTTGCTTGGGTGTATTAAGCTTTTATGAATCAGGTTTTTGTTAAACTGTAAAATGAACTGACTTGTTGGGAGCAGTGCAGTCCCTGTACGAGATATGACCTAATTTATAATCAGGTACAGCTTGACCGCTTGGGGAAAAGAAGTGTCTGTTCTGCCAGGATATTTTCCACTTTGTAGAACACAAAGAATCAATCATTCTTATGCTTTTGGTAAAAAATGATCAGAGCCATTACGAGGGGAAAAAAGGCACGTTGGAGCTGGAACCACTACTTGCCATCTATGTATCATGTTTCCAAACCCCCCCCAATCACAAAATGACTCTGAAATGGACAAAACGTCTCCGGCTCCTCTCTCACAGGTTATCTGGCTCATCTTTAAGGCCATGCATTATATTTTCACTAATTTAATGGTTGTATATTAAATTTTAAAAAAAAAATCTAAAATCCAACCACCAATATTTAGGCCTGCTGGGGGATAAATGTTGGCCCACAGTTGGTCTGGGTTTACACTAAACTACGCCGTGCTGTAGTTGAAAAGTGTTTCCAATTTTTGTGTTTGGGATGTTGTTGAAGATAATGATATTTTTTTTTCTCTTCTCACAATTATAAAATCTGAATAAAAACTTTCACTTGGTTAAGTTTAAGTTATCATGCATATATCCATCATAAGCTTGGGCTTCCTATTTCTATAGAGTGGTATTAAAAAGGTCTGAAAATGTTTAAAAAGTCTTAAAATTAACCTGCTTGCATGTGTAGATACATCCACTGAGAACTGATGTGACTGCAATCCCACACTGTCAAGAAAAAAACAGATAGGATGAAAAGAAAAGAGAGCGAAAACAGACCAACAGGAAGTCAGGAAGCGCACAGACTCATCCATCTACACAACCTCTGCTCTGGCTCTTGTAACACTGATGTGGGGCAATGTGCTGAGACTATTAATTAATTCTATAAGTGGAAATGGAATCCCTGGAAAGTCCTGCTCGTCTAGCTGTTTTTAGTTTACTCTGCACAACAGTGGACGAATAAAACAAAAACTGCTGTCATGCAGTTTCTGCTGTGCACTGTTCACCATGTTAGTTTAGCAACTCTTAGTCTCCACATCCACTTTTACCACAGTAATGTAATTTATGTTGTATTACACTGTCAAGTTGCCTAATACACCTGTGGTCAGGTCTCAGGTTTGCCCGCGCCTTCCAGTTTTGTTTATTCATATAATCCTTTACACAGATAGGAGCCACAAAATAACTGGTTTTACAATCTAAAGCGATACAAAGTCAAAGGGGAAGAGAATATAACATTAAATGAACTCATGCAATACAAAAAAAATGTAATTTACCTTTTAAGTAAAGGCAAACAATAAGAAACTGGATTCAAATGAGCAAAAGAAATGAATGCAGAACTAAATAAATGTTATTCAAATGCTTGTTTACACAAATATGTCTTTAGTTGTCATTCCATGGATTTCACATCAGAACACAACAGTCTGTCCGGTTTGAGACTCTTAACCAGCAGAGATCCTCTGGGTGTTGTAGCTTAAGTTTGAACTTTTGTAACAGAAATCCTGAATTACTAAAATGGGAGTTTGAACGATCCGGAGGAGCAGGATCGGCATCCAGTGTTTTTGGAGCTTGGCTCTTTAAGTCCCCCGTCTTAATGGAAGTAACTGAAGGTGTTCTCTTAGGCTGTGTGATAGATTACATCAGTATTGCAGTCAGGCTCCTAAACACCTACAGTATTAGAGCTAATCATCAAATCTGTAAAGTAGCTTTTTGAAGTGCAGATGAGTCATACACAATAACATCAAATACAGGACAACAGCACATAAGAGTGTTTGAGTGTTTTTGGAAGTAGAGACTGAAGTTGATCTAATGTCCTCTTTTACAGCCTAACCTGCACAATCACACCCTGCCTCGAACACACTCGTCCTCTTCACTGCCTGGTGAGTTTCACATGTTTTCTGATGAACTGAATTCATCCATTAACGGGCAAACTGGATGATTTGATGCTCTTTAATAATAAAAAAATGACAGGAATCTGAAAATGAATCAGCCTCTTATTCTAAAATTACCATCAGCTGTGTGTGTGTGTGTGTGTGTGTTTGCGAGATGCATGTGGGAATAACTTGCAATTTTGTGTTGCATCTTTTTGTGCATGATCCTTGTGAATGAGCATCAACTCATGCATGTTTGTGTCTTGTCTTAGACTGCAGTGTGGCTAAACCGAGTGTAGGGGTACGTGGCTCTCCCCCACGTCCCAATGGAGAGGTCTCCAGTGCAGACATTACTTCACCTGTGCGACCTCTAATACGCTCACAGTCTTTCCACAACGCCCCAGGTAAATGGCCCTCCACCCCTCCCTCTGGTCCCCGAGTGAAGAGGCCTAGCATTGTTTACTGTTTCAGCACACTGAAAAATTGTTACAGTCCTCTGGCGAAGAATAAGTCAAAGCAAAGCTCAGCTACCTCATAAACCCCCCCTCCACTCCTCAGAGCCAGTTCTTGGTATTGTTCAGACATTCACATGGCGCCATCCACCATCTCCACACCTCAAAGCCTTCGTCTGTGTCTGCTTTGCAGCAGGGCCTCTTGGGTAATTACCTCACCTGAAGGGCACTTTCTAGCTTTTAGGGAGCTGTGAATGCTGTCGCTGTAAAGCATGAGGTTTGTGTAGTGCTGCGATAGTCAGCAACATCTGCTTGCCAGAACAAACTCCTGCCGAATTTCCAAGAAAGTTCCCTCCCTGTCAGTCTCTCTGCCCACAGGAGAGACATTTAAAGTCTCTTTAACTGCATACATCCTCCACGTGCACCCACTTTTCCATCTGTACATCCTCATTCCCTCTTGTCCCGTGTTCCTTCTCTGCTTGACGTCCACTGCATGGTTGCTTTTGTAAACCTTCTTGGCCACACACCACCATTACAGAGTGTTCCCTAACCTGCTTCCATCAGCTTGGAAAAAGGAGAGGCTGGTTTGCATCATCAGCAACTGGAGGTGTGGTCTATAACTGTGGAGCCATTGTTGAGGTAAAAGACCAATCAATGGATGGGGCCGGGTATTGGCATCCCAAACAATCCCCAGAGGAGTGATGTAGAAATCTTGACTTCTTTAATCTCACAGCTAGACCCACAAACTTGTACACGCACACGTGCATCCCATTTTAAACTCCTCTAAAATGTTGACATGAAAAACATCACTTGCTCCACTGATGCTAAATCCCTCAGGCCCATGTAAGCCTGGTGTGCAACTGCTCCAGCGATCAGATGCAATTATAGTCAGATCCTTTCAAACAAAACGTCTTTGTTCACCATGGAAACCATTATTTAAAAGGACGGGAAACATTTACTCTATGCTCCTCGTGGCGATTATCTTGGCAGGCGGGAGAGGGGAAAAGTGGGATGGACAAAACCAGAAGAGACAGATATGATCGAACTTGACTGGGTCGAGCACAAATGACCCCATCGCTCCTAATTTTAATGTATTTTGCATTGTACAGCAACAATAAAGTCTTTCTGTTCTAGTCTAAGATGATTTGCTTTAAATCTTGAATTAAGCTCTGCTTGTCGCTTTGTCTTCTAGGTTCTCCTCTTCATAATCAGCACCACCACCGCCCTACATCTCTCCTCCCTAATCACCAGCAATACCACTTGCCCTTTATGAGCCACACTCACTTCCCATTCCCATATCCAGGGTCTCCGGGTTCCCCCAAGCCAGCCGGGATCCATCCTCCCCTCACACGTGTAGCCAGTAATCCCACCTTCCCTTCTGTTCCATCCCCAAACCCCAGTTCCCCAAGTCCTCTGAGTGAGACTTCAAGTCCTGTCAACAGTGAATTTGTTAACATATCCCCTCCTGCCCTTCAAACTCCCACCATGTGGCCCCCCCACACGCAGCCCCTATTTTCCTTAGCTAATGTAATCTCCATGGCAATGAGCATGGCTCAGTCTTTTATCCCTCCTGCAGGCCTTCCCAATCAAGGGATACCCTCCTATCCAGGCTTTCTCCCCCATCTATCTAGTCATATGGCTCCACAGCCAGGTTACCACTCTGTCTACCCTCAACCTTACCAGACTGCACCAGCAGAGGCCCCTTACCCTGCAGGGAGCATCCCACTGCAGAACAGTGTCTACCACAGCCCCGAGCACACGCTTCAAATGAATGGATCCAATTATCCTCAGAGCAGTCCTCCACAGTGGCCCCATCCTGCCACTCCACCGTCCATGCCTTCAACTCCTCCTCCACCTGCTCCTGCGCAACAGGTTGGACTCACCAGTTTCCCCAACCCGACCCAGGAGAAGAGTCACGTGGCCCCAAACTCACCCCAGGCTCCGGCTCCAGCTCAGGCTAAATCCAGACCAGAGCTTTCCAGTTCAAACTCAAGTTCAAGCTCATCAGAGCTTTCACCCTCGCCCCCAGAGAGCCCAGAAAACACCGTGAGTTATATTAGTTCTCTTTCTTCTGAAGCCGTCTTTAGTGTAGAAATGATTAGCTCATTAACCTTTCAACAAGAACTTTATCAGTAATTTTTAGGCTACAGTGCTGGACACTGTAATTTAGTCTTCACTGCACGGGGCTAATTAGAATTGTATGTAAATTAGGACATAGACAGGGACTTCCACTGCGGTCTTGTGTGGTTTGCTGTAGCACTAATGCTAATAATATTTGTTCTTTCTGTTTAGTTATCATCCTTCAACAGCCAGCTGCACCCTGCTGTACCAGCCAAGAATACAAGCACCCCAAAACCAAAAGCTTCTTCCCCTAAATCTGGTAAGAAATTACTTGCAAATGCACTGGTTACATATTAAGAGTTCTTCTAATAGTAACACAGTTTTACTTGGTGAACTGGAAAATAGGAAGCTGGTATCCTATGATGGCCTCGATTTTAAACTAGTTGAGTATTACTGGTATGGTAAATGGACTAGTTCTTGTATAAGCGCTTTGAGTGCTCAGGCTGAGTAGAAAAGCATTATATAACAGGTTTACATTTACTCATGCACACCCATTCATACAAGCACTTCCATGATTAACTAAACTAATGCTTTAATTATCTAACATTCACACACATTCACACTCCAACGCTTGCGTCGGAGAGCGACTTGGGGTTCAGTATCTTGCCCAAGGATACATTGGCATGCAGCCCGGAGTAGCCAGGAATCGAACCGCTGACCTTCCGATCAGTAGGTGACCTGCTCTACCTACTGAGCTACAGCCACCTAATATTATTACTAATAATTCTAGAAATCTCTGTGTGTTCAGCCGTCTGTTCTTCACTTTATTTGATCTGCTTTAAGCGTAGCAGTTGTATTGCAGGCTACTCGCTCAAATGTGATCTTGGGTTTGAGGTTGTTCTGAAAAGCAGTTCTCATATATTTTTAGTCTAGAAGTTGTTCTCTGTCGCCCGTTTTACTCCTACATTTAAGCAAAGAAGTGCCAAACCCTCACGCTAACCTAAACTTTAACCCTAAAACTAACCCTTAACCCTGAACGTGTTTAAACAGCGAAAGCCGGCCAGAAAGTTCTCACAGAATGAAAGTTAAACTCTAAAACTCAAGTCAGGATAGCTGCACACGTTTTCTTTGGTTTCCTGTGACACTCATTCACTCATCTTTGGATGAGCAGTTTCTGCTCACACTGCAGAGCCACGGTTTGACCAACACACATTCAGCGAGTGTATCCTTAGTGTCTGAAAAGAAGAAAGCTCTAACTTTATGATTTCCTGCTTCTGACATGTTTATTGGACATCCATGAATTGCAGCTACACTCCCTAAACAGGCACTGCAATTCTAGCATGATGAATGTTACCTGCCAGGGGCTCAGGGTGCTAGAAAATGCCATACTATATGATGTTTATGTGCAAATCCCAAACACACCCATGCACGATGCACCTTTAGCCAAAATTACATGCATTCCCTCTCCTGCATTTTGTTGTATTGGCTCAAAATACATTGTGATGTCTGTGTTACAGAACATTTGCTTTCTGAGTTGTTTTCCTTCTGTTTTCCTTGTTCCTTGTGTCTCTGCTGACATTATCGCCTATTAGTGGTGCCTCAGAGCTATTGCGTAAGCGCGAGTCTGGATTTAATGTTCCGTTCAATACCAACACAAATGTAGGTGTTATTGCGGCCCGGCCCACTGGCAAAGACCAATCAGCAAGCAGCTGCACCCATTAAAGGCCTCTCCTCCCATGTCCACACCTGACAGTATTTATACGCTCCTCAGAAGCCCACATTCAACAGAGCCCCTCTGTTTTAGTGGGCACAGACCCAGACACGTTCTGTGTTTACTGTAAGGAGGACACTCAGTGGGCAAATCGAGGCACTGCAGGACTTTAAACCTTTAAATTGTCTCCAGATGTGAGCACATGCCGTCACTCTCGGGCCCAATTCCATCTCGTCCTCTACACCCACCAATCCGTGACGAGCGTAAGTCCCTGCTGAATCATTTGTGGTTGTTGAAGGGTCTCTTAATTAAGTGGTTGGGTAGAAATGGAGCAGCAAGCTTGCCTCTCTCTCTCTCTCTCTCTCTCGCTCTGACAGAAACAGGAACTTCCAGTCAGCATCTGCAGTGATTTATACTGCTATCAGATGGATGTATTTTTTATTACTATTTAAAACAATAAGAATTAAAACCTGTACAAAATTTCCACAAAACATTTGATTTTATTTATAAATACAGAAACGAGACAGTCACACTCAAACTAATGCCTTTAAGTGTGTAGAGTTTCCATCTTATTGGATACAAAACAGGAGATGCTCTCTGGAAGTGGGGTCAGTATGTCTGCTCTGCTGCAGACTCCATGTGGGAGAGCCAGCTGGTTTTAAACAGCCCTTAATGTGGCGAGGCCTCTGTGCAAACATGCAAACATGTTTCCAGGCTAGGCCAGAGATATAATCTCTCCAGCGTGTCCTGGGTCTGCCCGAGGCAGACTCCTCTGTGAATCACCACCTTATTGTGGTGGAGGGGTTTGTGTGTCCCAGTGATCCTAGGAGCTTTGCTTCCTGGTAGGGTCTCCCATGGCAAATTGGTCCTGGGTGAGGGGCCAGACAAAGAGCAATTCCAATGGAAGAGTCACCAAGGGAACTGTTACCCTGCTCAGGAAAGGGTTACTGGGGCCCCACACTGGAGCCAGACCTGGGGAGGGAGCTCGAGGGAGAGCGTCTGGTGGCCGGACAATTAGCCCGTGATGCCTGGCCGGGCACAGCCCGAAGAGGAGACATAGACCTGCCCTCCTGTAGGCCCACCACCCGCAGGAGGCGTCGTAGGGTTTGGGTGCAGTGGGTGTTGGGTGGTGGCCAAGGGCAGAGGTCTTGGTGGAACGATCCCCAGCTATCGAGACTGGTTTTTGGGAAATAAAGCACGCTTAAAAAAAAAGTGTAACAGACCTTTTAAGCCTGTTCTTGTCACAGGAAACACAATAAGATTTGAATCAAACCCATGTGATCCCGAATGATGAGGCTTTGGTCAAAATGACCTGTCAAATCTGATTAATTAGAGAACAGTCTCTGCTGTTTAGCCCATGGTTTGCTGCCGCAGCCAGCCTTTACATGTATGAACACATTTTCTTCCTCTACATTTCAGATGTTCAGCCTGCATCTGTGACTGTTGGACGATTCCAGGTGACTCCCAGCACAGACATCCCTTTGCCTGCAGCACCAAAGCCTGCAGAGAGCAGCAGCACCCAGTCAGAAAGCAGCACAGAGGAGCAGGGTGAGTCTGAGGTGAGCCTGGGCACCTCGCTCACCATATCCCCTCCTCACCCACAACCCCACACAGGGTCGTTGGGGGTCCTCCAGGAGGCCGATGGGCAGGTGGGATGGACTGTGAGCCAAGAGCAGCAGAAGCAGGAAGAGGAAGATGAGGAAGAGGTTGTTGGGGAACAGCCAAGGGGGAGGAGGAGGAGCCGTCGAAGGGCGTACAGCCTCAGCCTGCTGGGAACGTCTGCAGACAGCGGGCTCTCGGTGACGGCTGCTGATACAGAGGGGAGACTGTGGGACGGAGCGGCGGAAAGCCCACAGTACACCAATGCCCTTCACAATTTATGGATGACGACTTATAACCGCAGCACTCCCTACATAAGCAGTGACGACTCGGACAGTGAAGACGAAGACATGCTGGAGGAGCTTCAGGAACTCAGAGAGAAGTAAGTGACACCACTGAAGACAGTTAAGATGAGAGAGTACAGGAAAAAGTTGTTTCAGGAACTTGAGATTTTTATTTTTTTTTGCTCCGGAGAGATTTTAGTCAAATCCAGAGGAAGATAATCAGCACTGTAGGTCATTTTTGTTCATTGGGGGTTTCATTTATTTAAGTTTAATCAACATTTTGTATTCATGAAAATCGTGTGGAATAACAAGGAACTGTAGAGATTTGCCTTTACTGTTCTAAGACAGGATAAATCCAGTACATAACCTAATCTAAGACCTAAATTAAAATGTCATTTTGACATGAGCGAGTCTTTAAATGCTCACATGCATTTCTTTTTGTCCTTTATCAGACATCTGTCAGAGGTTCAGGCCCTGCAGGCTGCCCAGAAAAGAGAGATTGAGGAACTGTATGAGAAGATGGGGAAGGTCCCCCCGCCGGGCATCGTCTCTCCTGCTGCTATGCTGTCCAGCCGACAGCGCCGCCTGTCCAAGGGAAACGGTTTTCCCTCGTCTCGCAGGAACAGCCTGCAGCGACTGGAGATGTTGCCACTTCAAGGTAGCAAAGAATATTGACTTCTTTACTACAGTTATCATCTCGTAAATATGCAACAGCTTTGAGTCTAAACAGGTTTTTAAGTCATGTGCTCTTTTCCAAGGTATCATTAGGAGAAACTCTCTTGGCGGCAGCAGCAGCAGCGGCTCGCAGGATAAACCATGCAAAGGCGTCACCTTTGCCACAGACCTAAGTAGAATGGTGAGTCAACACTTCATTAACAAACTTACTTTTTTAAGTAAGTGACTTCCTTAACTTACTTAATTACAAATTAAACAGGGTGTGTACAGGTATAAACAAGTTAAATTTAGTGTTTGTTGGCACATTAATTAGCATGAACTTACAGATTTAGCCATACAAGCCATTTTAACACTAGTTGGAAAGCTGCCTTCTTCATTGTCATCTTCAGGGTTTCCAACACTTTGGAAGCCCATCAGATCACTGGATCTAAACCACAATCTATGTAAAATATGGGCGTAGCTTCCAGGTCTGAAAAGTGAAGCCAATCCTGAAGAGCCTTACACCTGCATTCTTCCTAATAGCCCGCAGGGGGCAACTCCTCTAGTTGCAAAAAAGACTTCATCTCTGTGAGAAAATGTTGCCTTAAGTCTACATTGTTTCTAATTACCAGCAATGTGCACCTCCCCTAGTTGCAAAAATAAGTCAGGTTGTATAAACATGAATGAGAAAACAGCCATGTTGCTCCTTTGACCTATGACCTCATTAAAGACTTCTCTGATGAGCTTATGGTCTCAGTTGCAATAGTCCAGTCTTATTCAATACAACACGATGCTCATTTTGTAAATTATGATCCCAGTCGGAATGGAGGATAAACCAGGGGTACGCCCAATAGGTTGTTAGTTACCAGCCTGCAGCGTTCCTCAATTTCTCAGATGTTTCAAAAAGCCATCTGAGAAAGTGAGTATTCACTCACTAATGAATTCATGCTCAGCTTGAGGTTTCACTTAATGGGTGATGGCTCAGTAGCTATGCCCATCTTTTATATACAGTCTATGGCTTAAATTGTGCCGTCATTATCATTTTTTTTTATAAATCAGTTACAATCTTTGAGTCAACTAATGGATCTCACTGCTGTTTTAACACCTGTAAAAGATGGAGTTGTATTTCCTGATCTGAATGTGTAGGGGAAGCAAAAATGGGTTCATAATCGTGAGAACCTGTAGACACACTGTTATCATTCATCTCCAAACAACAATCCATTGTTTGTAATCTTTTTTTTTTAATCTCACTTTTCTAGTAACAAACTCTCAGCCAAGCTGTTATCTGGACTACCTCATCCGAAGTGTGACTGCAGTGGTCAAATCTGTCCCGTAGGAGGATCACTTTAATCCTGGCACCTATCAGCAAACTGCTCCCCCTCTGCCAGTGGGCACTTACCTCAAATGTACATTAACTGTCCCAGTGGGGCTGGATTTACACAGGAGCTGTAACATCCAGATTTCGGCCCGTCATCACGCCCTGGTGAACTAGTTGCAGCTGAAGCACAGAACAGCAGCCAAGTGACTCGTTCATGTCTGCTCCTTGTAGATAAACTGCCAGATCCCGACGGTTCAGACATAACCTTCATTCCAGGCTGCCGCAATGCTCTGCAAAATGTCACATCATGGCTCTATTTTTTTTGTTTTTTTTGCCTGAACGCAGTCAAGCGATGGTACGCGGTTGCTGCAGCTGCAGAGTTGCTACACTTTACCACGTTTTTGACGCAGAACGACAACAGTTGCCGTTTTCCTGCTTGTCTGGCTCACTGCTGTTAATCCAGTCTGAGCACAGAAATGTGAACCACAGTGAGGCAGACACACACTGACAGCTGTCGCACACCTCGCTGTAGTTTGGTAAAGATGTCTCAGCAGCTGCACAGTGAACAGACGCTCGTTCAGTAGAACCGTGAGCACTGCCTTCCAGGGGCTTCATTCAGATATGTGTTGTAGTCTTTATCTGGTTTCTTTAGTCATTTGGACACCTATATTTTCTATAGACTCAGCCTGGAGATGTTTGACTGCAATCCCTGATATTTTCAGATGTAGTGAAGATGTTTTCCCCTCTATTACAGCTCTGCCATAAGATAGTTCAACAACAAATGTCACACGATTCTTCAGCAGAAGGCAAATCTGGTTTAAAACACATTTAAATGGTCAAAAGTTCAGTTAACTGGTGCACAAGTGTACAATTGTTACACATCACTTTTCAAATTCAGTAGCTGGTTTAAAAAAAATGGGGGAAGTATGGTGAGAAATCCACCTAGACTTTATACTACTGGCTTTCCTGTTGACTGTATATGTGTATATAATAGAATTCATGTTTACAAGTTATGAGCAAACTAAAGATTAATCCTTTCTCAAGCAAAAATCAGAGTTGTTGCTTGTTCCATAGATCGAGCTCCTTGTGCACTTTAGTAAATCCACTTGTAGTTCTCAGTCATTTAACACAGTTGTGTTTAAAACCGTTCATTTAAGGGAGAGCTGAGAGGTTTGCCTGTGAGTTTTTTTAATTTGTCGATAAGGGAGGTCGAGGATATTCTCCAGTTTCATGTTTGATCACAGTAGTGATGATCTATTTTCCCACACTTTTAAATAATGTGTTTTTGTGGGGTGTAGAGAAATCAGTCAAAGCTGTGAATCTGTAGCTGTTGCCTTAAAATATTCCCACCACACACTGAATTTCTTGCCAGTTAAACTCTTAAATCTTAATATATTCAAAATAAAAAAAGGTTTCTTGTCCAAAATTATTTGAATGTAAATATATAATTGTATTGCTTCCTGAAGCTGCTGTCCTGCCATGCTGAATCTGTGCCTTTCCCTAACAATGTCTTATTTTACTCATGAGATTTGGTGGCTAGATCAAACTCCATATATTAAATTTTGATTAAAATAAATGCGATTGTAAATATTTTGGCTCTTTTGTCGTTTACTGCTGTGTATTTTGCTTACATGAATGCTTACAAAAAGGCATAACTGTTAATCTAATACATGAGGCTTTTATTTCACAAATCATAATTTTATCAACATAAATAATATTTCTGCAGTGTCACTGGCATTCTCTATTGCTGAAGGCCACTGTAGATTTAAGTCATTAGCTGACTGCTATTTCTATATTCCGTTCACTCTTCATATACATTACATAATCGATGCTGGAAACTTCAGGTAAAAGGTGCTGACTATGCTACAGTGTAGCTTGTAAGGTCATGTAGAGGTCAGCGGATTGGTCCTTTCCACTGACAGGAAACTTCTTTGAAACTACAACACACTTAGTTTTAAGTCAGCCACACAATTACCCTCAAATCGAGACAAAGTCCAGTTCTGTCTCGACATTACAACAAAAAAAAAATACAGCAGTCGGCCACGGAATATGATCAGTGGCGTAAGTCCTCTTCCTCATTGACACAAAGTTCAACAACAGACAGACGACACTTCAGCCTCAGTTGGCACCAGTTTTTGGTCCCTGCAGCCTCGCACGCTTGGCCTCCTCGTCAATATCATCCATGATCCGCTCCTGGGAGACTGAGTAAAACGTGTAGCCGTCTAATGGGAGCAAGTGGTTAAGGGAAACATTTGAACGCAAGAAGAAAAACAAACATGAGAAACAAATGATGCTAGCAGTGTTAGCCAGATATCTGTGCTGCTTGTAGGAACAGTTTAAAGTTAAGAGTAAGCCTAATGTAGCCTTTAACAAGTTCCTTAAAATAAAATCCTACCTTTTCATAAAGGTTATAAAGCAGTGCAGGGTTCAGCATATCTGATGGACCAATGGCTTGGAGCCACTGATGAAGTAAGGTTGACAAGTTGACTGGCCACCGGCTGGCCTGTTTCCAGCGATCAGTTCACTCAGGAAGAAATCTGGCTAAAATGATCTCCCTCTAATTAGTAGTTTTTTCTTACTGTGAGTCTTTTGCTGACTCCCATCCACCATTGCTTTACACAGTGAGCCAGAGTCGCTGCCAGTGGGTGTGGAAAACTAAAGTGGATGATGTTTTGTTTTTTTTCCCCCACTCACCCATCCAGATCGTTGAGTTCAGGTGTTCCAGTCACTTCCATGGCCACAGGTGTATAAACCAGCACCTAGGCATGCAGACTGCTTCTAAAAACATCAGTGAAAGAATGGGTCGCTCTCAGGAGCTCAGTGAGTTCCAGCGTGGTACCGTGATAGGATGATACCTGTGCAACAAGTCCAGTCACTGCTAAATATTCCACAGTCAGCTGTTAGTGAGATTAGACCAAAGTGGAAGCGATTGGGAACAGCAGGAACTCAGCCATGAAGTGGTAGGCTCTCTGTAAAATCACAGAGTGGGGTCAGTGGATGCTGAGGGTCAAAGTGCACAGAGGTCACAAACTTTCTGCAGAGTCAGTCACTACAGACCTCCAACCTTCATGCGGCCTTCAGATCAGCTCAAGAACAGTGTGTAGAGAGCTTCATGAATGGGTTTCCATGGCAGCTGCATCCAAGCCTTCCATCACCAAGCTCAATGCAGAGCGT
>JASGAU010383489.1:0-12359 GCA_030220045.1 Australoheros facetus
TCCCAAACCCCCCCTCCTCCACCTGTTCACTGTGGTCTGGTTTTGCTTGTGAAGCCTGGTCCTTATAAAAACCAGGTTCCGGTTGTGAGTGCATTTCATGTCCTTTGGAAAGTTTGTGGTGCTTTGTGATAAGAAGAAGAAAAAAAATGGTTTGAAGCTTTTTGAAGAGTTGTGCCGGTTTGTGTGTGTATGCATGCATATGTGGTTGACTGTGTGTGAGCGTGCATGCATAGATGGCTGTGTTTGTGTTGGAGAGAGACAAAATTCCCTTCTATTTGGGTGTTAACCCTCTGCGCCTCCTGTGGAGGTTCTTAAACGGCATCTCCTGGGGCCACTAGTGGCAGCAGCGGCGGTGGTGGTGGTGAGGAGGGGGGAGGGGGGTCAGGAGATAACGACTTTCTTGCCTTGGGCCCCAACCCTCCGTCTTGAAGCTGGGTGTCTTTGCATTTGATTTCAGTAGAGAGGATATATATATAAAATATTAAAATATATATATATATAAACAGTAAAGTAATGCTAATGGGGCACCCTCTTCAATGGAGCAGGTTGACAGTTGGGACACAGGCTTTTTCCAGCATCAGTTTCCCTACCTAAATGTACAGAGAACAGTTTTTTTCAAAAGGCATATTCTTCATTATTTGGGGGTTTTCTTATCACTTTATTTATATTTGCATATTTGTACCATGTGATTTTCTTTTTTTTTTTTCTTTTTTTAAACAGCATTCATAGCAGGTATGTCTTTCAAATAAAATCTGCGCCACTCTGTTTCAGACGACTCATGTTTTACTGTTCAGAAACATTTAACAAAACAGGTCCTTTAGATGTTTGTTTCTAAAAATGTATTGAAAGGGTATTTTTGTATGTGTTTATCACTTCCTTTAAATGAACTGTACACCCATTAAACCCCTAAAAACAATGAGCTGTCTGTGGCCTTTTTATTATTTAATAGGTTTGTTTGGGTTTTTTTGCCTTAACGTCACATGTAAAGCTGATATAATGTGTTTGATTTCCTGGAAAATTTGCTGCTGTTCAACTGAATATTAAAATATATTGTAGGAATTGATAAATGAGAGCCAGTAACTGCATACTCCATCATGTTTCCAATAGTCTTTAATAACTGGGTCCATCAGGCAGACATGGAAGATGTTCTGAAGTGCTGGGCAAAACTAGGAAGTTTATGAAGTACCAGAAAAAGCTTAAGAGACATTAGGATGATTTTGTTTTTTGGTTCTGTGTGATGTCACGGAGTACATAAACCAAATGTGGGTGTGTCAAGCACACAGCTGTGACTGTAACCACAGAAGCCCCACAGCCTGCTGTTCACATCTTTAGTGTGGGACCTTAAATCAGGAGAAAGTCAGGTTAAAGCGATGGAGGCCTAAACAGGTGTAAGATGCAGAGCTACTCTAGTAGAGTCCAAGAAATGAAATATGGAACTGGAAATGAGCAGCGTCGGTGTTACGCAGATATTAACTTTAAAATGTGAGGTTTAGGAGAGTTCACCTTTTTCACATGAGCCTGGTTGTTGCTACATCGTGTTTCACATACCATTATGTTGAGGCATGAAA
Organism: Australoheros facetus; assembly: GCA_030220045.1. NCBI lineage: Eukaryota > Metazoa > Chordata > Actinopteri > Cichliformes > Cichlidae > Australoheros > Australoheros facetus. Next base: position 1,569 of record JASGAU010383489.1, read on the forward strand.
ATGAAGTATTACTCATTAATCGAGGTCTCACTTAAACCTCACAGATTATCTGTTTTTTTCCAATCATCTGGAAAAAAAAACATAATTTGAATTTCCTTCTTGCAGAGAGTATTGGCATAAAGATTGGAGTCAGTGTGACAGCTGGGTATAACCCAGACCAAATTAAGGTATCAGAATTTGCAAACTAGCAGCTCTAAATCTAAATAAGTAGTGCGTAAATACAAGAAATCAAAGCAAATATTTCTGAGCTGTAACCCAGAGCAGAATGAGCCTTGTTTCTGTATATTCAATAAAATATAGCCAATTATACATATATAATATATAATAATACATATAGCCCACACTATCAACAATAAAACAGCAAAAAAAAAGGGTATAAGTTTCCACCCTAATGCGTATAAAAGCTACTTTCATTTATGTATGCATGTATTCAGATTTACGTTACACGGCTGCTCTTCAGCACCGCTTCTACGTATGTTCCCGCCGTCCCTTTCGCCGCCCTCGCCGCCCACCTAACCAGCCTCCCTCGGACCTCCCTCCCCCTCCGTGCGAGTGAATCCTCTCAGCTCCGAGCTCCGCCCTCTGGCTCACGGTGGCTTTTGATTGGCCGGTTCTGATGTGACGGAGGGGAATTCCCCCGCCAGGCTTAACAAAAAATATTTTTCTGCCCGCTGTCACTCATTGAGATCCAGGTTCTCCGAGGGACAGCAACAGGGGTACTGCCGAGAGTGAGCCAGTGTTTGCATCATGAACGGTGAGTAGCGACGCCTTTGATTTCCTGTGTAATAACACCGAGGACGTGGAGAACGAGCGAGTAGGAAATAAATTATAATAACCACACCTGTGTACCTGTGTTAGTCAAAAACTCGAAGATAAGTACTGACTGTAGGTTGTACAAATGTATATCCGAAGCAGAAATGTGTAACTGTACAATATCACGATGACCTGAAATACTCGCTCCTGAGATAAACACCGTTTGACTGGTTGTTGGTGCTGTTTCTGTTGAATGTGGTGGACTTCCTCCTTGCTGCATGACTAACAGTGTTATTGGTTGGGTAGGTTTAGCTAAACTGGGCTTAATAGTGCCATTACTACTACAGAGCAGAGCTCTTGTGTCTGATTTGGATAGATGTGTACCTACATTATTTCTGTGTGTCACATTTTCCTCCCCAGTTCTTATGCCCGCCATGCTAGGGGACGACACACGCCTCAGTAAGTCCATTTCATTTGTACTCTTGTCAAAATTAGCACTCTGTTTTAACAGGTTCAAACTTAAAGGTGTGTGTGTGTGTGTGTGTGTGTGTGTGTGTGTGTGTGTGTGTGTGTGTGTGTGTGTGNGGGTGGGTGGGTGACTGAATACAAGCAGTGTCTTTTCACTTCCTCTTTTTATTTTATTGGTAAGCATTGCCTTTTCAGACTTATGTTGTAAACATGTGAGAGGGCCTGAGGTTCTTCTAGTGTGTGATATGTGTGCTTCAACTTAATGATCTTTCAGTTCCTGCAAAGGAATGATGGCAAAACTTGTCTGAGCCGCTTTTTTGTTTTTTCTAATCTTGGCAAACATACATTTCGTCATTATGCCAGAAAGGTTACTTGACTTGTTTCTTACTGGCCTTGCCGGGATAACAGTGCTGCGCTGTGATCGGAGCGCTTGCGGTCATGTCCAAAAATAACTGCATTTTGTGTTGTTAATTCTGTGGAAATAGTGCACAGCACAAACTGAAACACTTCCTGGATCAGTTTTAGTTCCTCTCTTGCACAGGGCATCATGTGGGGCCAGTTTTGTTTCCTACAAAAAAGCTTGAAGAAACAAATTTCATGCTTTGTCATGATGCAGAAAGGCTGAAATGTGCTTTCTTAGTTGAGTCCGAAAGTCACCGATGTGTCTAATCAGTCGAAACTTGGTTGAAAACCCAAAAGATTGCAGACATCTTTAGGATGTAGAAATCATTTTCACACAAACCTTACAGGGGATTTATCCTGCTAATTTCCAGCTCCATGTTTTTAGTCTTGGACTCTACTAAAGTAGCTTTATTTTCAAAATAATGCCTATTAATATTCTACTGGTGCAGCCCCTCGTTATTAGCTCCCATTCCCTTCCATTTAAACCAGCTTTCTTCTGATTTGCTGCCCCTCAGAAAGCAAAGATTTGAACAGCAGGTGGATGGTGCAACTGTGTGCATGAGATCACCATATTAGAGATATGTGTTCTCAGTGGCATCATACTCAAGAAAAACTTTCTGAAATGAGCCTTTACAGCAGTCTGAAGTGAATATTTACACACATGCTGACCTAATTATTCAAATTGTTGGCCATATTTAATACGAAGATCCACAACTGTAAGAGCATATCTCACAATCTGTCTATCTATATACGCAAACGAAAGACAAAGGGTACATAGAAAAATACCTAAACATTAATATGAATCTATAGAAGCCATTTTTTCACAGCGGCCTCGTCATAATGGGAAAGTTCAGGTGTCACCTAAAGCATGAAGCATGGTTCCCAGCAGGCAATGACTCTGAGTCTGAAACCTAAGCAGCTACATGGAAATCAGCCAGCATTTTTTAAATCCTGTACACCTGCAGTTTGACTGCTGCGACACATCTAAATGTTAACCGAGAAAAAGCCCTTTGAGTCTTACATGGTGAAAGTAGGTTTTGAGCCCCCCCTCCCCAGCACCAAATCACTCATGTGGCAGCCCAAACAGGAAAAAAAGAAAAGCAGATAACTGTGTCAGATTCAGACTCAAGCTTTATCTTGTCTTTTCAAATGTGCTCATCGACTGCTTCCCCCCCCTTCAGTGGCTGAGCCGGCAATCCAGATCTTCGAGCAGCCCAAGCAAAGGGGAATGCGCTTCAGGTACAAGTGTGAGGGTCGCTCAGCCGGAAGCATTCCCGGAGAGAAGAGCTCCGACAACAACCGGACGTACCCCAGTCTGCAGGTTGGTCTCAACGACTTAATTCTCCTCGACTGCAAAGACTTGCATACATATTTGTGCACGGAAGTTTGAATACATATTCCTCCTCCTCAGATCTTGAATTTCTCCGGTAAGGGGAAGGTGCGCGTTTACCTGGTGACGAAGAACGAGCCGTACCGACCGCATCCGCACGACCTGGTGGGGAAGGACTGCAAAGATGGATTCTACGAGGCCGAGTTTGGCCCAGACCGCAGAGTGATCGCGTGAGTGCTCCTCCTCGCACAGCGGGCTCCACCTGTCCAAGCTCGCTCTCCATCGCCGTCCGCTTACTTCACTGTCAGCTGTTATCATTGAGAGCCATTTTCACCCTAGTCTCGGTCTCAGTCAGCACACTTTCACCGAAATATGTAACCACTCTCTCTGTGAGGCGCTCACACAGCCACTGCATAATCAAACTGCTCTCTATTAACAGCATTTCACTTTTTGCTTGATGGTTTCAGGAGGCACCGTGTGTAAACTGATGTCCTCTCAGACACAGCTGAAAAACTCTTACAGCACATCACACACACACACACACACACAAAGCCTATTTGTCGACCCATGTCTGTGAAGATGGCAATATGGGAATTCCCCAAGTGACATCACCCATATTTGCTGTGTGTTAGAGAGAAAACAAAATTTGTGCGCGTGTGAGTACTGGAGCATGTGTGCGAGTGTGTGAATGAGTCAGTATCTTTTGGTGTGTATAATTTGCAAATCCCTCACAGACCTCTGTAGTAAATTCAGAATCATTTTGAATTTCAGGCCCTCTGTGTAAACAAACTGAGGTAATCCAGCAGATTTATTACCAAATGTTTTGTTTGCCACTGAATAATTTGCTGGTCAAACCGGGTCGGTGAGAATAATTGCGTCATTACTTTGACCTTTAGACACAGCTGCGTCATTGACTTATTTATTGTTTTAAAGCATCCCTCGCTCTGGTTTTAATGAGCTGCTTTTAGCGCTGTCCTTTTTCTCATGTCATTTTTTTTTTGTACATTTTTACACAGTTTCCAGAATTTGGGTATCCAGTGCGTGAGGAGGAGAGAGGTGAAAGATGCAATCATACAGAGGATCACCAGAGGGATCAACCCCTTCAATGGTGAGTGCTGAAAACACCCCCCCCAAAACATACTATTTCCTCCAAGCAGAATCATTTTTCCTAAAAACTATACTGCTTAACTTCATTACTGAGCCTTAATAAATAAGTAAACTTCATATTTGTAAACTGGAAAGCTGGAAAGTAAGCAGAGGCCCTTCACAGCCTGAGGCTAACGGCCTGACGCTGTAATGTGGCGACCAGAGAAAATGTTGAAGAAATTCAGCAACTTGTAATGATGACAGGCACAATTAGCCACACAAAGTTAAACTAACCTCACTTTTGTGCTAGTGGCCTCTGTGAAGCTATATGTGTAATCTATGCACGAGTGATTATGAATGTTTATGTAACATCTTACAGCAGTAGGGTTTTAAATGAGGCTGTAACGCACTTCCTGGAGGCTAATCTAAGAGACCATGTAGCAAACCAGTCAATATAATAACCATGTACATACTGCTGAAGTGTGATAAAAGTACAAATACAAGGCTGTTTTAAACTTGAACATAAAACCTCGATTTTAGTTTTGCTACTATATTAATTCACCCTGATGTCATCTCACCAGTAGATCATCCACACCAAAGTTAGCAGTTGACAAAACAATGAATGGAATTGTATGTGGGTAAAATATAAATATAAATCCTGTTACTGCTGCCTTTCCTGCTCTTGTTACTGTTAAGCAGCTTCGAAAACAGTTCACAAGAATTGTTTTCAGATGTTGGGTGACCCAGTTCTCAGGCACTTTAGCAGATTTTCCTAACATCAAGTCACAAATCCGCTCTCTTGCCGCCGCGCTATCTACAGCGATGCCATTTCCTCCCCGTGCTTTCATTCTGCGGTCCTCCAGAGCAGACAGACGGCGGTTCTCGTGTACAAACAGGCGTTGAGCTACTTCCCCATTCTTTTTCACAGTTGCTCAATTCAGCACAGTGCAGAGATGCCACGTGAGAGCTGGGAATGCAGGATTCATTCAAAGGGGGAGGGGGTGGACCGAGGGGGGTTCCCCAGCCCTCGGAGATGATGATAAAAGTAGGGTAGGGTGCTTTACAGATCTGTAAAACTGTGGAGGGAATCTGCTTTTAGGTTTTGTGTTGATCTCAGCTCTCGTGGTTGTTATAGATAAGCACTGTCCTGTAAGTGCACCAAGCAAATTTGCACAATAAGAGCGGTTTGAATTGCCTTTAATTACTAATTGTAAAGTGCACATTCATTTATTTGCAGTTTGCTCTTATGCTGTAATTCAGTTTTCATACCTGGTGATTGTCTCAGTCTGAGTACTGCATTGTCTCAGACTGATAAGGCGAGTGACTTGAAAAATAGGAAACTGACACAGATGTGAAAAGTGAGCCTGGCTGACATTTTTAGCATCTGTCACCGTAGACTGAGCATCACTAGATATGACCACATCTCTATTTTTCACCCCTGTAATAGCTCATTTAGACCTCAGAAGACTTGAATTACTTGCGGTCTCTTTGTTAGTGATGTGAGGCCACGCAGATGCCCCACTATAAGCACTTAGAGGAGAAGATCTTGCGTGCAGCTCAGTTTATCATTCATAGTAAAGTGCCAGCTTTAGCTACAGGAGCTCATGTATTTGTTGCCACAGATGTGTGCAATGGACAGCTCGATGCCTTTTCTTTTTTTTCTCTTGGCTCAAGCCTTCCCTTCTCTGAAGTTCACTTCTGCTGTGAAACTCAGCTGCTTCCTGTGCTGCGAGTGAGGTGGGGGGTTGGGGGCTAAGATACGTTCCCCTCCCTCTCTGTGAACGCATGCATCTGCACTTTGTCACAAACCGGGCTGCACGGCTATGACAAAAAGGGGGATGTGCACAAATACCAATTAAAAGCTTTTTACTTTGAATGAAAGAAACAAGAAGAGAACTTAAACTAACCGTGTAGTCAGTACAATCGGGGGTGTAAATGAGTGCAAAAATCCAAAAAAGGTCTCTCAGGGAGGAGAGCCACCCAGCAACTGAGCTTTGAGAGCACTGGCACACTGATGGAAAACGATGCCCGCAGATGAGACCTGCCACACAAGCAGGACACAAACAAGAAGGCAGGATGGAGCGGGTCGTCACAGCATACAGACTCCCGGTGAACAGGCCACGTCGCTGCCCATATCAGAAAGCTCACCTCACACGTGCTAGTGATGACACAGAAGCATCCCAACCGAGGGTGACGTAGTAGCATTTCTCTGTAGTACTGCTCCGTCATTTTTTAACATTGTGGTTGCACACCTGGCGAGCGTCAGCCTGTTTCACACGGGACAGAAGTCTGCTGTAAACGGCATCCATATTGATTCGAAGAAATACATGTGGCTATAACCACACTGACAACCAAAGAAAATACACACGGGGCTCAGATAAAGGCCAGTACGATTCTAGTGAAGCCTGTGGTTTTAAAATATCTTCTGTAAAACAGTGGAAAGGTACTTCTGAGCACAAAACTGCATTAGACATCCTTTCATTTTTCTGCAGTAACAAGTACTTAATTTCACAGTGCCTTTTGTAAAGTCATTGATCTCATTGATCCTGCTTTAATCCCATAGACTAACACTCTGTGCTTCACGCACTCTGTATTCTTGCTTTTCCCAAGCTAAATTATATCTGAACATCAACGGACATGCACAGATCAGCACAGATAGACCATATCTGTTAGAATTAGCTGCCTGAAAATAACACATAAATGATTTTTAAAGCTTTACTGAAGAGGATTAACGTGCCGTAATTGTCCTTTAACTCTTCCTATCATACGGTATTGCCAGAACCTTCCACTGTGTTCATATCCAAACCGTCCTCTTTCATTTTTTGTTCCCTAACGCAACTTCCTTATGTGCTGTAAATGCGCACACAGCTTTATAACATTATATGATGCAACAGAAGTATATGACTTCTCTCATATAGCGATTGCCTCAGTCAGACACAACAGCTCAACAGTGCGTGTCCTAAAACGTGGTGAAATTGTGAGTCATGCAATGGAGACATTATTTGTGGTGAGGCTTGGCACCTGCCTCCCCGTCTTTCTCACTTTTACACTCTGCTCCCACAGTCTCACTAACCACTTACCCTCCACCAGACTTACCCCCCCAGTACCACCTACCTTCCCCCACCACCTGTGAACACGCCGCCGCCGCCGCCGCCAATCCATGCGCATGACCTACCCCTTGCAGACTCTTGCAGCCCAGCACGCCTAACGACCCTGAGCCCAGTTTCTTTCCACCACACACTCACAAACATTAACCACGGTCTCTACCTACAGCCCACTTTCCTGCACCTGTCTGTCCAGCTTCTCCCTCTCACAGCGACACTCCACCAACACTCACGCGGCCCAACTCAGCATGTTCCATCAATATTTGCTCTGACGGTTTCCTCTTCACTTCTCCCTCCTTCAGTTTCTCCACTCTGTGTGTGTCTGCCACCTACAGCAGGCAAACCTGATGACCTAACAGAAAGCTTAAACAGAGCAGAGCTCCCTGCTGCAGCAAAGCTTGATTTGAGACCAATCAAACCTCAAAGGCTGACAGCAGTTGTGTGCTAAAGTCCTTTCAGAGTCTTTCCTGTAGTGTCCTGTTGGTCCCGGCTAATGATGTTTTGCTATAGTCACAGAGTGGATTGGCAGCACACCAGAGAAAGCGTTAAACAAATGATAACTAAATAAAAATAAAGCTTGATTGGTATTTATAAGCATTGTAAATCTACTTGTAAAAAGAGCACGATGTACTTTCAGTTGAACCCTTTATATTATATTGAATAGAGCATTTGCTATTTTTTAATCTGAACACAGCTGATGATGATTTTTGCCATGATGACGTATTCATTTGGATGCTGTTGCAAAATTTTAGATGTATTTCTTGAATGTTAGTTAAAATGCCAAACGTCAGTAATGAAAATAACACGTCTACAAACTATAGTCATGCTTACTGGTCCATAAAACAATTCTATTCTTTAGGGCTTATTTACCCCCTCAAAGCAACTGTGCCCGGGGGTGAATTTTTAGCTCGCTTTCCAGTTTGGAGTAGGGTTAGGTGTGTGTGGCCTTTTGCCCAAATGAGGCCACTTCTGGCTCAAAAGAAAACATGGCAGCACTTAAAAGACTTCAAAATGTCCAGAAACAAGTGTGTGACATCACAGTGACTATATCCATCTTTTATATACAGTCTATAGTCATATATTATGGGGGAAATGCGCTTTTTTTGTGATAAACAAGAAGATTGGTTCTCCTCTCATTTGTCTGTAAATGTTCAGTTACAGTTACAGCAGGAGACTGTTAGCTTAGCATAAGGACTGTAGTAAGGGGAAATGTCTACTCTGGCTTTAAATTGAAAGAAAAACCCCGCTCTGCTTCGTTATATACATCGGCATACAGCATGTCACACTGTCTGTGACATCTCATTCTGAATATTGCGATGAAAGAGCCAGGCTGAATCCGATCTTTAATGTAATCCTGACAGCAGACAACGTTGATCACTCCTTGCTACTCGAGCTGTGCTGTTAAAGACATGCCAGTCTTTTCTCTGCTTGTTGATCACAGCGTGGATTTGATTACTTGTGACCAAGCAGAAAAACAAACTGTGAGCCATGAGGAGACTAATAGCCAGTGCCAGCAGCACATGCAGAGACAGAGCAGAGAGCTAAGTAGCTCGCTGTTGGCACCCAACATGTCCAGTAAGGCTGAGGACTTTCCCTACAGCTAATGTGTAACTGCAGTTGTATTATTTGGGTTTCTGTAAGAAAGAGATGCACATATTATTGCCAGTGGTTATGCTTGGAACAGCTAAAAAAGGAAGATGTTCACAAAAGACTAAACTAAAAGTCTAAGAGATTTTCTCATGTTGCACCACTTTCACATACGTCAGGAGGCACCCTGGTCACTCGTGCAGGGAGTCTCATCTCTTTACTTCTGTGCGGTGGAGACACACACACACACACACGCATACAGGCGCATACTTGTTTCCACTCTGAGGTGACGTGCAGAGCGTCACTGTGTCGACACTTTGTAGGTGGGGATGGCCTCAGCATGAGCACGGAAGATAGAAAGTAGGCAGATGTGAAAACCTGTTCTGTGCGTGCGCGTGTGTGTCCGTGTGTGGGCGTCTCTCAGTAAAAGCTCTTAGTGCAAGGTGTGCGTGCATGTGTGTTTGCGTGTTGCCTTTGAAGGTGGGTGATGCAGATGAGGATGTAGGTTGTGGACGTTTGAAAAAGCTTATCTGTGACGTGTTTATGTTGATCCTAAGGTGAGGTTTTGGGGAAAGCCTACAGATGTGACTGCATCTGTCTGTGTAATGCAGTAGCATGTGCATACAGCAGGCCTCGGTTATTGCTCTAATAACATCTGTAAAACCAGTTTAAGGTTTTGTGACGAAGAGCTGACAGACAGTATTTTTTTATAATGAAGATATTGTTTCTCTGGAACAACAAACAAAAAAAGGACTGACGAGGATTTGTATTAGCACCATGCTAAATAGGCAAAGTTTGAGAAACTCGAAAATGTTACATTTCAACTAAGATCTCATTCATCCTTAAAAGCAGCATTAATTAAACAAAACCAAACATGGCCTGGTGACTGCTAAGAGGTTAAACAGTATACTAATTAGATCCACACTAACAACCAGATAATACTTGAACTGGCCCTTTAAAGGGAAAATATCTGTGAGTAGTGTGGCGTAAGTGGCACGGCTGTTTGTTTGCTTTATGTCAGTAGTAATGCTTCATCTAACCAATGGAAGTATGTGTCTGTGTCTCTGTGTGTGTGTGTGTGTGTGTGTGTGTGTGGGGCGCCCTTAGTGCCACGGGAGCAGCTGCTGCAGACAGAGGAGTACGACCTGAATGTGGTCCGCCTGTGCATCCAGGTTTTCCTGCAGGACGAGAACGGCCACTACACCCGAGCGCTCAACCCCATCGTCACCAACCCCATCTACGACAACAGTGAGTAACCGAGCTCCAACTGTGTCAAACACTGACGTCACATTAGGCAACTGGATGAGATGAGAACATAATGAAATATAGTTGCACTTACAGGAACACAGGGAACATAGAGTTCAGATGATTTCACATTTCAAGAGCTGATGATATAACATTAAGTATATATTTAATTCCTTTTCCTATGTAGGTATAATAATATTGTGTAAGTATTGAGAAGTAACACACATAACTGTGTTTGCTTTGTACAACATGTACCGGCAGCATCAGTGAATGCAAGTGCCTGTTGCAAGACCCGTGTACGTGTGTCCAGTACTGTTTCAAGTGCTGCAGCTGGTGAACAAGTTCACTGTTCCTCACACATACAAACACGCAGAAAGGGGAAGTTCTTTATGCACACCAACCCTCAAACAGCACCGTTACCATGGAGCACTTCCTCTTCTCGCTACAGGCATGTGACATGTGACACATAACCTGCTGAAGCTTTAGCTGTAAACTGAATGAGGAATATTCTTCAAAACCACTGCAGCTATTGAGCTAGGCCCACTGTGTCAGCTAAGCATAGCAGTAATGAAATCAAATAAAAGCAGATTCTGGTTATATCATTTTTGTACTACACTGTGTAGTTTGTAGGATTTGTTGGGTTTTGTGTTTAGAACGTATTTTTTTGTATCGTCAGGGGCCCCAAACACAGCAGAGCTGAGGATCTGTCGGGTCAACAGGAACAGCGGAAGTGTCAAAGGAGGCGACGAGATCTTCCTACTGTGTGACAAAGTACAAAAAGGTACATAAAAAGCTTTATATATATATATATATATA
>JASGAU010383492.1:0-28437 GCA_030220045.1 Australoheros facetus
ATTTATGGCATAACCCACATACATTTGCTTACATACACATTCATTTCTTGAGAAAATTGTCTAGAAATAATTTAACTGAAAGTGCAGAAGCATAAATGTTCTGTGTCATTATGACCTGTGTGTTCTGAGTAAAATGAAGGAGACGAAACAATGATAAGAGACGGAGACATCAAGGCCACCTTGTTATTGCGGTTTTCTGTTTTCCCTATTCTGTTTTTGTAAATGACGTCATCAAGACTGATATGTTGACTAAATAAAGTATCTGTGATTTCAGTTAGAATTCGCCAGCACTTCATGTCATCTCTCAATACGAGGATGGCATGCAGTCTGACCCAGATCGATCTGTAAAACTGAAAATGGCATTACTAAATTGAATATTTGACTCCTTATTCCTGGTTTGGTTTATTTTCATTCCTGTTCGAGAAACGAACACGCAAATATAGAGAAAGGCTGAAATAGCAAAACACACACAGACAGACACACACACAGCCTTAAAATATAATATTATTTAAATTCCTTCAGGTGTGAAAGGGCCTTTACTGTTCTTGCGTGGTTCGCTGCCTCGGGTAGCAGAATTCAACATTACCAATGGTCCGATGGCCTGGGGCAAAAAAAAAAAAAAAAGAAACACACTGTCAGGGAATCACAGTTTTGAGTTCACATCTGAAGCAAACTAACTGAAACAAACCCTCAAACCCTAACAAGTAGCTTTCACTTGCAGTCAGTATTTTCACAATAAAGGAAGCTTATGAAGCTGTTAAAAGAAAGAAAGAAGGTGACGATGGTGGTGCAGGGCTCCACAATCTAAGTGTTTCACCTGCACTCGCTAAAAATAGGAGCGTGTGGACTGTGGAATGCATTAAAGAGCAGGTGTGCAAACTAGAACTAATATAAAAGACAGCTTCTATAACACAACAGTCGAGATAATGCTGCCATCGTTTGTGTAATTTATGGTGGAGCTGCAGACTCTCCTCTCTGTCCAACATGCACACCGCGGGCGGCACAGAGGCAGCCCTGTAACTGAAGCAGTGAACCCAGCTGTACTGTCATCGCAATCAAAACCTTTGCCGGTAAGAAGCCAATAACAGTCTTATCAAACCAGCTTTTAAAAAGTTTGGATGGGAAGACAAGCGAGCTTTCCACCTGCTGCCGTCCACCACTGGTTTGTGTAACAGAGGCAGATAAACTGAATTAAGGACAAGCTAAAAGGAAAGCTCGAGGGATTATGGAGAAAGATTTAAAAGTGTATATACTATGCGTATGTCGCTTTTCTAACACCACTCATATGTGTCATCTCAACACAGACTTGTTTAAATAAGTGCTTCTTTCATGCAGCTTAGCATTGCCCTGCCCTCTTCTGTTATGTGTATAAAATGCATGCTCCAGACACTGAGATCCTCTATCACATTACCAACGTGCAGCGTGATCTCACAGATCTCTAATTTGTTAACAAAAAGAACACCTTTTCCAAAATCTGTCAGTTACTCCACAGTAATTTGTTCCTGATTGTATTTTGTAAGCAATGCTGAAACAAGAGGCTGACCATGACTCACACCTTGCCAAACAAAAGGAGGCAACCGGTGGTTGCCTTAGGAACCCTGTGAATGGTGAGAACAGTTTGCACTCTGCATGAAAGTAATTTATTTACTCCTACTCCAAAGTTACCGCTTCTCTTGCTGCAAAACCATTACGAGTTTAGAGGGATCAATGGCTTCAAATGAGTGTAAAAACTCAAGTTGTGAGCAATGAACAAACCTAAATTGCTTCTCTCCCCCCCCCTCACTCGTGATAGATCAAGCTTTGACCTGATAATAAATGAGAGTCTGCTTTAAATGTTGTGGTATTAGAGTGCTTGTTATACACTGAGGAACAGGCTGTATACTGGCTTGAGTAGATAATTTTCTCACAGAAACTGAATGAACACTTGCTTGGAATCATACTGACACCTGAAGAGGCTCTTTGTCTGCAGCAACAGTGAAAGAGATCCTGAAGCACAACGCTTAAATGCACAAAAGGTGCAAAACAGGGCGGGTTTAATCACTATAGACATGTATAGCTATAGCAATCAAGCATTCAAGGATTAGTTTTTTCAGAGATATTAAATGTAATAACTTTTATACAGGCTGCTGAGATAATAAATCATTAAACATGTCATATCTTGTTTTTGGCTGAGGGCATCCTTCAGTATGAGGCTGCTGGTTCAGATAAAGGCAGATTCGGTGCCTTAATATAGCTTATACTTGAATTATCCTTTGTCTTCTACACAAATTGCTGCCTGAATTTGAAACAGAGAAAATGAGAACAGAAATATTTTGGGATCTCAACATTTGAGTCATTCATTTCAGAGCGAAAAAAAAAAACACGGCAAGTGAAAAGTGGGATGGCATCCTCTCTTACGGAGTGAGACAATCTAACAGTTCTTCTTTCCCTTCATTCACAAAAACTTTGACTGCCAAATATAACCAGTTTATCTCCCACATTTCCTCCCGATCCGCCACTTCCCTCCCTCCTTCTCTCACAAAATCCACTCTGTGTGTCTGTGTGTGTGTGTGTGTGTGTGTGTGTGTGTATCGGGGTGGTGTGGTGGGGGTCGATGATAGTGACAGAGTGTAGGTGGCAGAGTCTGCCAGAACAGTGTCATCCAGAGTCCCTGATGTCACCTCCACTGTACACGGCACTGGGAGCGCTGCCAAAGTGCGACTTTTTACCGCTGATTCAGCCGGCACTCAGCCTGGCAACCATGGTGATATGCATTGTGGGATGCCTGTAAGTGTCATTAACTGGCATGGATGAGTGTTGGTCGTGGCAAGGTGCTGTCACATGCTTTTGCCATCACACGGCTGCACCTGGTGCAGGGCTCAAACGAGAGACAGTAGGTAGGAGTGAGACAAAGAAAAGCAGAAGAAACAAGGGGAAGAGACAGCATGACAAAAAAGGCAGGACAGAGAGATGAGATTTGAAAGACCAAGGGCAAAACTCATGAGAGACGGAGAGTAAGAAGCCACAGCACAAGGTGAGAAAGTGAGAGGAAAAGTGGGAAGCAGAATAAAGACAAGCGAGTGAAGTCGGGCTGACTCATTCCCCACGGCTCATCTGAAAATGCTCTTTCGCCTTCTGTTCCCTGTCTACCAAGTCTTAATAACACCATGTTAAAAAAAGGCAGCACCACCCTGTCAATAGAAACAAATAAATTCCTAAAGAACTGCCTCTTTATAGTAGTGGTGCAGTCTTGGGCATTTTCTGCATCTGAAGCTGCTTTGAGAAGAACAAAGACAGCTGCCTCCTGGCATTAGCTTGGAAATATATATAAAGCTACGAGCTGTATCATATACCGCGCAGCACATCACAATGCCCAACTTTGGTGTTACAGGATTAGGAGGGATCCGTTTTCCTAGATCAATAGGATTATAGCTGTCTTTAACCCCCTGTGTGATGAAAGAATCACAATCTACAAAAAAAAGAAAAAGAAAAAATGAAGATGGGAGGGGTTGCACAGCAAAAAATACCCCAAAAAAAACTCTTATTCCGAGCAGAAGTAATCTGTACTCGGAAGCACAAAAAAGCTGCCAACTGCACATTAACAAAAACATGCTGGAAGAGAAAGCTCCCATTTTTTTCCCCAAACAGAAAAATCGCTGCGTGTAATTGGCCCATCTATCTTCCATTTCCACCTCTAGAGAGAAACAGAAACACGCTTCAATATTTACAAAGAGTCCTGTCTTCTCAACAATTATTGGCTACTTTTGGAGCACCTACATAAGTTAATACCTACCATCAAACCCACTTTGAGCTGCTTTCAACCCATTACATCCACACAAGGTGAGGTCTTAGTAAACCTACAGCTTGCAGGTAAATTACAGAGGAGAGAGCACACTGCAAAAACCTATATATATTTTTTTGTTTTCTACTTGCAAAATGACAGAATGTGTTGTTTACATGCTGGTTATTGTTTAGCTGTTTATTATTGATGCTTTCTTTTTCTACTTCTACACACCAAATGTATCCATGTGGATGATATATGTAAGCCTCCTGAGTACTAACTGAAAAACAACATCACTCTCATCCAGGTGTGTGTTTGTGTCTAAGTATTTGATGTCTGTGTGTGTGTCTGACTCGCTGAGCACTGCTCCCATCAGCCCCTCACTCTCAACAGCACCAGATGGATCCTCTGGAAATAGCCAGGGAGAAAATTAAGAACAACAGCTGTCAAATCAGTGAGAGAAGTGAGCAGGGGAACAAGAAGAAGGAATAAGGAAGGGAGGGTGGGAGTGGGGTGTGTGGAGTCATACCTCACCCAGGTAAAGTCAGACTGACAATCAGTGAAAGGCTTATTAGGAAATTTCATGGGAGTCTTGAAGTGATTATCCTGAACCTGTCAGCTGCAAACAGCATGTCAAAATGCCACCCAGGCATTTCCCCCCCCGGTTGGTGCATCGCTGCGAGGAAAACTGAGCATGTGTGCATGAAACTGATGGCTGATGAGGAAGTGGAGCAGGTGGGGGGGTGGGGGGTGTGTGTGGCTGGTACAGTACAGATGGAGGCCAAAAAAACCATGTAAACACACACCAAACATTATCTCTTTAATAAATAAATAATCTCAGGCAAAGCGTGCATGTGAGAAAATCCAAACACACTCAAGTGTCAATATTTTCCCTCCCTCATTTGTCTGTCTCTTGACGCGTGCAGAGCAGCTAATAATGGGTGTGAGTGAATGAAAGTGTGTCATTCTCTCTCCCCATGTCTCCCTCATCTGCTGCCACTCTGATGTTCAATAATCAATGTTTTTCAATGCGCATCCTTGAGGGGGAAGCACCTTTCCGAGCTATTCCAAAGTGCTTTTCGCAAAGTGCATCACGTGGTAATCAACAGTCCTATTGAATTCTTGCTGACTGTCAAAAAGACAATCTGATATTGATATAGGAAAAAAAACATGAATGCAGAGCAAAGTGAGGAAACCATCCCTGAATTACTGAATAAGGTGGGTGCAATTTAATACTGGTTTTCACTGCTACGGCAGCTAAAAGCCAACAGAAACCAGTATGTATAATGAGGCCGAAGTGTATGAATCTATTTGACATTTTTTGTCAGTATGTCCCAGCTATACCATACAAACAAAGCAGCAGAAGCATGGATAAGCAGCAGGAAAACAAAGAATCACTGTTTTTTAAGACTGAGAGGGAGAAGAACACAAATCCTTTTGCTGACATTGGCAACTATAGCACTCAGAGTATGATAACGCTGCCACGAAACAAACTAACAAACAAACAAGCAAAAAACTCTTTGAATAAATTCAAATAATGTGACCATATTTCCAGTGTTTCCCACGGAATTTGATTCCTATCTCTGGCTGTACTGTTTTGAGTGGCTGTGTGTGTGTGTGTGTGTGTGTGTGTGTGTGTGTGTGTGTGTGTGTGTGTGTGTGTGTGTGTGTGTATGTATATCTTCACACACACCAACACATTTTTAAAAGCAATTATTTAATTATAAAGTATACAATACAAACCCAATTCCAAAAATGTTAGGATGCTATGTAAAATAAAACAGGTTAAATTGATCTGTAAATTTTGTAAAACCATACTTTATTCCCAGTAGACTATAGAAAACATCAAATATTTGAACTGAGTCATGAAAAACATTAGCTCACTTGGAATTTTATGGGAGCTTCATGTCTCAAAAAAGTTGGGACGAGGGTAACAAAAGGCTGGAAAAAGTAAGTGGTACCATTGTCGTTGCATGCAGCACTGCATTACAAACAGACATGACTGTGTCATGAAAATCACTGTATGGGCTTCCAGAAATCACTGTACATGCACACAGTTCACTGTGCCATCCATTAATGCAGGTTAAAGCTCTATCATGCAAAGAAGAAACCACATGTGTAAACATGACCCAGAAACATCACCATCTTCACTGGGCCAAAGTGGGGAAACTGCGCTGTGGTTGCACGAATCAAAATATGAAATTCTTTTTGGATAACCAAAAAAAAAAACCGCTGCATCCTCTGGACTAAAGGGAAGGGGAACCATTTTGCTTGTTATTAGTGCTCAGCTCAAAAGCCTGCATCTCTGATGGTATAGGTGTGTATCAGTTTGCACATCAGTGCTGAAATGTACATAAGACCTCTACACAGGTTCTAGAGCAACATATGCTCCCGTCTGAACAACGCCTTTTTCAGGAAAGGCCTTGTATATTTCAGCCAAATGAAATCAGCTAAACCTCATACTACAGCATGACTGTCCTGCCTGCAGTCCAGACCTTTCACCAACTGAAAACCAAAAATGAAAACATAAAATCAAAAATATGACAAAGAAGACCCAGGATCGTTGAGCGGGTGAAATTCTATATCAGGCAAGAATGAGACAAAATTCCTCTCCCAAAAGTCCCGCAATTGTTTTCCTCAGTTCCCCGACGTTTATGGACTGTACCACTTTTCCATTGTTTTGTTGCCCCCATGCCAATTCTTTTGAAATGTGTTCCTTCCATTTAATTCAAACTGAAAAAATATGGGTTTATGAGATTAGCAAATGACTGTATTCTGTTTTTATTTACATTTTACAAAGCATCCCAACACTGTAATCATATTCATATCACTGTACTCTTGTACTCTTGGATGTAAATATAACTTAGAAAAATAAATACTATAGTGAGTATATAGGCCATATAGATGCTCATTAGGCCTCAGTCACACAGGCCTCGAGAGTGGTCGACAACCCCCTGGTGACATCCAGTCACTAGGAAAAATGTTGACTGTTACGAATGGTTGCTGGAAGTTTGCTGGCTATCTTTGGCTGGAATTGGTTGCGAAGAGGGTGCTGCAGAGAAACGTCCTTGTGATTGTTTCAGTTATTAGCAGATTGCTGCAGTTGCCCATAGTTTACATGGAAGTGCCTGCGTTACAAGTGACTCTTGTACATAAAAAAGGGAGTCCACATGGGTAGAAGATGATGGAAAGAGCAATAGATCAGTGAATCAGTGCTGAGGTGAATGAGTGAGTTGAGTGAGCAGAAAGTCTTAAGTTCATCAGCTGGAAAATGGTAAATGGCCTAGTTCTTATATAGCACTTTTCTACTCAGAGCACTCAAAGCGCTTATACAACACATTTTTACATTTACCCATGCATACAAGCACTTCCATATTAACTAAGCGCTTTAATTAGCTAACATTCACACTCCAACAGTTGCGTCCGAGAGCAAATTGGGGTTAAGTATCTTGCCCAAGGATAGATTGGCATGTAGCCTGGAGTAGCCAGGAATCGAACCCCTGACCTTCCAATCAGTAGGTGACCTGCTCTACCTACTGAGCTACAGCCTGCTTACCCTGTGGGGAGAGAGAAAGAGAAACCAGGTCAGCTCTTTATGTACACTGGGCCACGGTCAGCCCCTAATGACAACCAGCGGGCTAGAGGTCCTCTGCTCCTCCCATGAGTCACATGACCCAACAAAACAGGCTAAATATAAAATTAGCCAGGGAGGGAAAAATCCATTAACTGCCTTTAACTGCCTATTTGACAGCAATCTGACCAATGAAAATTAACCTTTGAACTTACTAGGTCAGTTAGAGGAGCAACCACTGCTGAGAAATTCACAAAACCCACAACAATAACCCACATTCCCATTCCAAGAAATCGTAAAAGTTCTCTCTTAGTAGTGGGAGGACAGAACTGATCAATAGCCTCCACTTTGGCTCTTAATGAACACACCTGTCCCTGTCCAATTACTTTTCCCAAGTAAGTGACTGTGGTTTGAGCAAACTCACACTTGGCAAGGTTCACCATACGATTTCCCCAGGTTAGATGTTCAAACAAAGCCTGGGTGTGCTTAAGATAATCTTGGCAGGTGTCGCTTTATACCACTACACCATCTAGATACTCAGCAAACCCTTCCAAACCAGAAACCATCCAATTTATTGGGCGCTGGAATGTTGCAGGACCGCTTCTCAACCCAAACAGCATAACCGTGTATGAAAACAACCCAGATGGTTTCATAAAGTATGTGATTTCTCTAGTATATGGTGTCAAGGTACCTTTGACGTGTTCACCACTGCTCACTGACATCCTTAACTACTGGATTACTACTGGCAATGGAGGTAACTATGACTTCTTTTTTTCCCCTAGCCAGATCATTCCCTGAGATAATGGACCCACCAAGAACAGGCAAAGAGGGACAAATCAGAGATCAGCACCAAACAGCACAAAGATGCAGACAAATTCATCCCCATACCTCTGAACAGAACTACCAGTATCCGTTTCTGAGGAAAACTGAAGAACAGACTGAATGATGTAGGATTCTAAAGCAGCCGTAACTTTGAGAATTTTAACAGGAACTTTTGGATTCTGACTTGGAAGCCACACATAACCTTCTGTTACATACGGTGCATATGCTGAACAACATTCCTCTGAAGTTAAACTGGGAGAAGACTGCGACACAGAAGAATCAAAACTTTTCTCCACAACTGCTGTAAAAGGTGTAACTTTAGTATAAAGTTTGACAGCAGCTATGTCCTCTTTCCTACTACTGTGATTCACGGTAGCAGCAAGAGCAACAGGCATTTGACCCTTGCCAGCGAAGGTTGACTTTTGTTTTGTTTTTAGTAGTTTTTCCACTGACCCTTCTGAAAACTGAAGTTACAGGGATCAGAAAAAAGATTTCTTATTTATGCAAGCTTAAAACTGCAACATAAACATAATTTCATGTTCATACACGCCATAACTTTCAAAGAAGAACTCTAAGAAGAACTTTGAGTATTCTGTTAAGAAAAAAAAAAAAACCAGCATCCTCTCAAGATGAGCTCCAAGTTATCACAAAGTAAAAACATTAAAGTTGCTTGTCATGCATAACCATCATTCAAAATTCTTCTTCAAGATCATTTACGTCACGGCGCTATTTCAGTAATCTCGTACGTTTATTGTGAGCTACACTGATCAAAAAACTTTGGCATGACATCAAATTTATTAAGATCATATTGTAATAATACTGACTGAATCACAGGCTATGACTCAAGTATGCGATTCCTTTGGCATTTCTTTCTATGCTCCGTCACACTGGCACAGTACTGACAGCTGGAGGAATCATCTCACACGTTAGTCATCTTTTTCGTGGAACAGCCCAGAGTTTGTACACAGAGCTTAAGATGAGAAGCAAAAATGATCTGTTTCATATTTCTTCAAAGAGCAACTAGTATTATTGTAGGGTCTTTACCCACAATACAAAGTGCCTTGAGGCGACTGTTTGTTGTGATTTGGAGCTATATAAATGAACCTGAATTGAATTGAATAGAAATCAAAGTTATTATAATTATCATTAAGTGTCACCACAGCAGTTTTCAAGGTCTCTGGTAATTTACTCCAGGCATGGACGCCGATCCTTGCCTGGAGCACATATTGTCTTATTTGATGTTCTGATGGTCGTGGACAGCATTGGTCAACACACTTGTCCACAGGTTTACACAGGTCACAGGCCAAAGTATGAGATTTACAACATTTTTATACACATTTAAAAATATATATATCAGTAATACATCATGTCCAATGGATGGGAGCATTGTCAGCTTTTGCCTTTATTTAATAGGAATGGCTCAAGAGAGACAGGATGTTATTTCACACACTTGTTTTGTTTTCTCTGAAAAAGTGACCTGAAAAATGAGGTACACAGAGAACCATCAAATTTAGTGTGCTGTTACTCTGGTAGTGTTGGTGTGAAACCACTCTAAAGGGAAAACACTGATTCTGAAAATTATCTGCAAATTCACAGGCCATAATAAAGATTTTTCGTATATTCAGGACTTTGGGATTTTATTTCCTGTTTGCATTTGTTGTGGACCTCGACTCCAAGGAGCGCCTTTGTGTGCTCAGTGTGACTTCTTCAATTACTTTTTTAAAATTACTTTTATTTACTGAGTGCAAAGAGGCACTCTGGTTTTCTTCTTTTTTGGCTCGGCAAATTACCTCTCAAGGACAAAACAGAAGCGTGTTTCCAGCTGTGCTGTGCTTTTCAGAAATGACACCTGGGAAGGACTTTTTCTCCTCTGAGCGGTGTGAACAGCAGGTTTTTCTGTGGGTTATTACACTTGACAGTGATGTGAGCTCAACTCAAGTGCCGACAGGACAAAGTAAGTGACAAGACAGACAAAAGTGAAAATCAGGTCTTTCTTCACGGAACGAGTTGCACACCGGCACTTTCTAATTAAGGACAGAAACAACGAGGCAGCTGACAAGATGGAGACAGCTTACGAGTTAAGCAGTGTTTTACACAGTTTTACATAAGCCTGAAATCAGCTGTTAATAAGAAATTACTCAGACTAGATGCATGCTGTTAACATGTGCATAATTTTTGTGATTTTTTTCCCCAAACAGGCATTAAAGCAGATTTGAAAGACTAATTATTACTTATGATGTTTTATTTTAAATTAATATATCCCTTTTTCTGCATACATAAACTCCTAACCCTGCTCCATTTGGTGGCAGCTAGGGCTGCAACGATTCATCGAGTAACTCAAACGACTCAATTACGAAAAAAATCAGATGCAAATTTTTTGCTTCAGTGCTTTGTTTAATGCACGACTCTGTAGAGCTCAGCGTGTAAACATGAGCGTTTCACCCACATTAGCAACTACAAACACACCTGCAGTAACGTATTTAGGAGTATGCGTGTGAATAAAAAGTATAACATAACATAACAACAGAAAAGCTGACGGCAGCCGTCCGGCTTTCTATCGCAGTGATACCTGCAGCAAGCAGGAGTGAGTCTAAAGGGGGGCATGAGGTGTACTAAACCATATATATTTAAAGGCTTTATTAACATTTAGATTATTATGACTATAAATAAATTCTATTCTATCAATATTTTAAAATATAGAAGCCCCCGACACCTTCAGGCCAACTGAACTACTGACCACGTGCTGTCAGGCTGGACACTGAAGAATTATTATTAACATCTACACCAT
This sequence comes from Australoheros facetus, assembly GCA_030220045.1. Taxonomy (NCBI): domain Eukaryota; kingdom Metazoa; phylum Chordata; class Actinopteri; order Cichliformes; family Cichlidae; genus Australoheros; species Australoheros facetus. The sequence continues at coordinate 10,942 of JASGAU010383492.1, forward strand.
CATAATGTCTGTTTTCTGCAGCAGGAAATGTTGCATCAGGACAAACCTCAGTTCTGAGAATGGAGATATGCTCACCACATGCTCTCTCATTCACCAGCACACACACACACACACACACACACACACACACACACACACACACACACACACACCAGTCCCGTCGCCAGATCTCAGTCTTAAGGGGGGCTTATGAAATCCAACAGGGGGGCACCACTATTATTAGCTTGATTAGTGATCTGGCTTGGGTGGTCGGGCCAGGGCACGCCCAAGCGTATCAGTGGGCGGGCACGGCCCCCTAGGGCCCGCCCATAGCAACGGGTGCGACACACACACACAAACACACTCCAAATCTACCTGATCCAGGAGATACAACACCGTCAGAGCTCTTTTTGTCTCCTACTAATGTAACAAAGCCTTCAAAGAAGTCAGAGTAAAGGCTCTTTTATTTTTATGCTTTATTTTAGGTTGTGTGCACTGAATATCATATTTATTTTTGCATTTAAGAAAACGTTTTCTTAAAAAGAAAAAACAGACTTTAATATGCCATGCAAACACATCAAAAGGGTTTATTTCTTTTGACAGATGGATGCAGTTAAACTATCAAACCATTGCAATTTCTACAATGGAAACCACAGAGCAGTTCATTTTAAAAGAAATGTATTTTTCCTCTTTGGAATATTTACTGTTGCTCATTAATAAGATCAAAGTATTTCTTATCCGATTACTCGACTAAGCGATAAAATATTTTATAGAATACTCGATTGGTAAAAATAATTGATAGCTGGAGCTCCAGTGGCAGCATTACAGTTTATTAGATGGAAAATATGGTGTTATCCTGGGGAAATTCTCCTGGGTTCTCTGTCAACTTTATTTCCTTACACCCTCTCGGGAGCCGCAACTGATTTTTCATTTTGAAGGAGTGACAGCTTCTCTCCTTTTCTCAGTCTTCACCTTCACTGGCAGAGTATCTTGAGTTGACAACATTGATTAGATTCTGGCAAACTGTAAGAAGAGCTCAATTACAACTCTGCTAATCCCTGAAATAAGTGACGTAATGATTGAAACGTGCCAGGGAAGAATATTACAGAGCCAGTGTTGTCAATATGCAAAACATTATTGGGTGTCTGTATTGTGTAATAGGCTGGAGAGTATATTTCTACTGGAATTATGTGGGTGATGAATGACTAGAGAAAAACAATTGTGAAAAGAAATATCAAGCAAAGAGATTGATTAGGCCAGACACAGAGTGATGTGTGTCTGTGTGTATGAAGCAGTTCTGTATGCAGGGTTGCACTATAGCTGAGGGTACTGATTAGCAGCGGCATCTTGTGCCAAGCTATTTCTTAGCTGTACTGATTTCACACAGCTATCTGTATTCATTTATGCGTGGCGTGACTGTGGATGAGTGGTGTGCAGAACTGAATATTTTTCTACATATGGTCTATATCTTCTCAGTATTCTGCTCTCACTAATGCTATCGTCTGTCTCCTAAGTCTTCACTCTCTTTACTGCTGCAGTTCAAAATTCTGAGATAAGAAAAAAAGAAACATTTCAGAATTTTCTTTTTTGTCATTCTTTTGTGTTTGGATTCCAGACTAAAAGGAGTACAATGTTGTTTTTGGATTTTTAAAGCCAGCATGCGTCCGCCCACTGTGGAGGAACAGTCTGACTGGGAATAGTAACTAAATGACTCAGAGAGGGAGCAAAACATCTGAGTGAAAGCAAACTGCTGTGCATTGTACATGATCATCAGGCTCTCAGCCATCACTCTCGTCTCTGTTCATCCATGTGCCTTATTTTCAAGCTTGCTCTGGAAAAGGGAGAAAAAAATATGAGTATCTCTGAGCATGTTTTCACAACTACAGCTTCTTTTTGAAGACCTAATGGTAGACACCAGTGAGCCACAGCTAAAAGGAAGACAGCTTGGAACTGCAGTTTTTCTATCAAATACTGGCATTATTTTCTATAACAACAATAACGCTCCATTAAATATGAAATAATTGTACTAAACCCATCATATTTCTCTGGAAGATGAAATAAAGCAGTTGCTCCCTGTTGAGAGTGTTTCATAGTTTCAGTCATCTTATAGAATACTGTCCCAATGTATTGGTGATTCACTTCAACACGTTACACAATCATATTCAAATATACAGTACTGTGAAAACATGTTGAGCCATCCCTTATTTCTTTATATTTTGCTAGGAAAATGAGAAATAGGTGCAGCGATTTATTGAAATATGTGCAAACATACATGGAAATACAGTATAACACAAAAACAGTTTATTCTTCAGCACAGCCTGAACTCACAGTCACACTTCCACTGAGACCATTTCTGAGGAGACTCTGATGAACTGAAGGACCAGGTCCACCTCTCATATTCTGTGTCAGGTCTTTGCTGGATTTTCTCCTGTTTCTTAAGGGCATAACTTTGAGTTATACTAGTGCTGATCTTCTGCAGATAGTCTTTAAGGCCCTGCCACCTCTTTTGCTCTCCACACTTGTCCAGTTTCATCAGATTGTTTTAAGGACATACTGCACACCCTGCCAAGATATGCCAAGTTTTTGGCTAACATCTCTTTGGGAATCATGTTGCTTTTTCAAACATACTATTTTATGCCAGTCAAACTGTTATCATTGGCATTTTTTGTAGATTCAACTAAAAAAATCATCACCAAACCAATGTTTTTGCAAAAGGCTGCTACTAAAAGTGCCCAAAGGTACAATTTAAAATGGGTTCTGTAATAAGTTGTCTGTTTAGACAAAACAAATGTTACTTTAGCTGCTGCTGAGTTCTGTGCACGCGAGTTGTTGAATTTCCTGGCGAGGAATGAATACCTGCGCTTGCGGCTCGACAATATTTGCACTGATTTTTTTTTTTTTCTCGCACAATTGACCTAAATAGAATTCCATACTTGTTTTATCCATAATTGAAATTTGCAGTTTTCCAGCAAACACACAGTAAAACAGGGACTCTGTCTTCAGGGGAGGGGCGGGGTCACAGACAGACTGACAGGTCACATGCAGACGTGCAGGCCCAGGCAGAAACATTTTCTTTTTAGAGTTTCTGACTCATTTTCTTTCTCTGTCTCATAAGCAAACTATTCAATGAGATAGATATCTTTTATTCTGCAAAAAGTGGTTACAATTTCAAGCAGTTTCAATCAGTATAGCCAAAATTTCAAACCTTGAAAGGACAATATTAAAATCCAATTTCTAATTCCAATTTCTTCAATAAGTGATGAATAGTAAAACGTCCTAACTTTATGGAGGACTTTTGTTTTAATAGACCAACAAACTCTTTCTCCAGGATAAGTGAAGACATCTACTGAAATGTATTCCCCACTGCTGTGTAATCCATCATTGTAAATTTAAATGTTACTAAGAAATGAGCAGAAAAAAGAGGGCTTTCAGCGACTACTGTTAAATGTTCAGTTTCTATGCCATATGTCAGAATGAGAGCCAGAGGGAGGGAGGGCTCAATTACATTTTGAGAGAAGCCAATTCAGTCTAATAATGAAATAAATGCTGTGTTGAGGCTGTCATTTTCAGCATCTACAATGATGTTAAAAATCACCCACTACAATGATTTTATCTGAACTGAGCACTAAATCAGATAAAGTCAGGCTTTCAAATGAATTAAAACTCAACTGTGAGGGTCTTTGGTTGATTAAAAAGCTGGAGTGGAAGATTGTTGCTACTCTTCCTCCGCCTGTATTTCATCGATTCTGACAGTGTGAGTTGTGTATTGGTTCATTTAAACTAACATTCATACTGCACACTCAAACATTCATATCGGAGCGCTTTAAGCGCTCAGATAGAGTAGAAAAGCGCTATATAAGAACTAGTCCATTTACTTGCTGTAACTAGGTCTCTGTAAGGCAGAATAAATCAATATGTTGATCAATTATTAAATCATATACTAACAAAATAATCCACATTTAACAGTTTAAATTTCTCCTCTTTTCCCATTTGATGATGCTATATTGTTCTTTGTGAATTTTTATGCATAAATTGTTTTATTGGGTTGGGGGGGGGGGGTGGGGGGTTGGTGGTCTGGGAGCAGACAGTCTCTATGTGGTTGGGGTTTAAGGGAGACAAAAGGAGGAATCTGCAGAGGCATGTCAGTAAAAAAAACTATTTTTTTATAGGAAAAAAATTGCCATAGACCATATACAAAATATACTGTCCAGCGAATTTTCCTGATTCTCTACCATGGAGGTGGAGAGCACCAAGTTGGCATGACCATTAAAGACACAATAGGCACATTGAAAGGAAATATGCCTGGCTGAAATTATCTTGATTTTTCTTTTAACTGAATGCTAATTGATGCTCATTAAACTGTGAAAGCTACTTTTTGAAATCACAATGTTGCTATAAATTCACTATTTGCAGTACTTTGAAGCTTTTCAGACTTTTCTTCTCACAGCTACAATTAGATAAGAGCATTTCAGGAGTACTGCTGATTTTTGGAGTGCCAAACACCCCACAAAAAGAAAACTGCATCAAGTCAATCAACTGGACCTGCTCCAGTCTGAGTGGACTGCTGTAGAGCTGTTGTGCTGATGCCCATATTTGCATCTTGGGGTGAATTTGCGGTGACATCCACTCCTGGGAAGCTTGGCAACTGTCTTGTGAATAATCTGTCTCACTGTAAAACAGTAGATTTTTGTTTGGAAATTGTATTCAAACCCTTCGTAGACTGATGGTCTCTAAGATCACTGCTGATGTCTTTCCTTCTTAACATTGACTTGAATGCTCCAGATATTTTAAACTGCCAAAGCCTCTGCTTTTAAACAGGTTGCTAATGATCAGTTAATCAAGTGCATTTGATCAGCAGCACATGGCTGCTACTTCCCTCTTAATTCCTAAGGAAATAGTAATGGTTTACTTAATTTTTCATGGGACTGTAAACAGTTCTACGAAGACTTTTCACGTGTATACCTTCAAATTTGGAAATATTACTTATTGTTGGAGTGGTGCTGCAGAAAACAGGGTCACAGATGCAGGTAGATTGTGGGGGCAGGCTTGCATCAGTCAGTGTAGAGAAAAAGAAAGGATACCGCGGACATGACTTTAACGATCGAAATGGGGTAATGTAACACATTATCCAATGTTTGATTTAAAAATATATCGATGTACGTAAGAGTCAACATATCACCATACTTGTGATGTAGAAATTTGAACACTGACACAATCAATTCATCCAAGAAAAACAAATCAATACCAATAGCAGGGCTGAGCACAAACTATTACTTTTATAATTGATTCAGCTATAGAATATTCTTTCCAATTAATCCAGAAAATGTCCAGAAAAAGCAACAAAACTAAAATTTCCCAGAGCCATGCTGACATCTTAGAACAAAACAGGCTTCTATCCTATTAAATGTATCAATCCATACTTCAATTCACCCTTTGTCTGGTTTTTCCCTCTGGCTTTCGTTGTACAGTGTAATCTCCACAGAGAGCTGCTTAAATTACACAAACCTCCTGCTGTTCATATGTTGCAAACTCTTTAATGGCTCTGAGTTTCACTACAAGATTTCTGTTTTCATCCACCCCTCTGGAGAGAGTGGGGAAAATCAATACAACTCCACTAAATTGTACATAAAAACACTGTTCTTTTCTTCCTGCACAGCCTAAAAATAAACTGCTTCTATTTAGTGAATTCTTGCTATCAGTTAGCCTGTCCAGCCATTCTCTCCTCAGTTCCTCTGTGATGTTCACAGCCAGTTCTGGACAGACACACCAGATGGTCGCAACTATGGAAATCTTTGTGACCTGCTCATTTCTTGTTTTGATGTGAATTCTTACAAAGAATAATCAAAATATTCACAGTTGATATAAAATGCAGCAAATGCATTACTTAGCCTAAATAACTGTTACAAGCGCTTAAGGCCTTAGAAACTTGAATTGAAAGCATTCAGAGTAAAACTCTTAACATGTCTAATGTCTGGGAATAAATGTCATTACAGTAGCTGTCTTTTTGAAACCTGTATATATTCAAAGCTGTAACTAAGTTTAAGGAAGTAATTCCTCCACTGTTATAATCTTCAATTCCATGTCCCAACACAATGCCAAGCAGCTACTTAAACTTTACTCCCGCAGAGGTTGATTATCTTGTTGATACTGTTACATCCTCACTGTGCACAACACTGAATACTGAAAGCATGCCTTTAAGCTGATAAGTCATAAGCCAGAGAGGAAATAGTGTTGCACTCAAAAAGACTTTCTTCTTGCTTGGAAAAAGAGTTTGCTGTTGACAGTTTAAGCTAGGACATACTAGCCATTACTGATCGAAGAAAACAAGAATAACTCAGGTTTCTTTTCAGCACTGAGAGTCAAAGTTCTGCTGAGTCATGTATTCCTTTAACTAGTAATGACATCATGAATTTCTTACCAGTAGAGAAAAAAAAATTATTCACAACTGTCCCTCAGGCATATCATTAAGAATAACAACTTTTGCTGATATTTGCTTTAATGAATATCAGTAATATGTATTAAACTAAATACCTCGATATTTACTTCCTGTCATTCCCTGTCTCAATAATTACTTCCTTCAAACTATTAACATGTCTACTAGACACCATTCATACAACAATGCTCAAAAAAGTCTTATCAATAATTACTGCTAAAACTGTAAATATGATCAATCTATCTTTATTCCTTAAAACCAAACAATGGTCATTGAAAGAACTTGAAACTGACAAAAGTAACAAATAAAATATTAGTGAAAATTAACTCATGAACATTAGACATTGTTTTCGAATTGTTGTTCAAAAGAATTATTTTATAAACAAACCAATTAAACTGGTCTGGACAAAAATGATAGTACCCTCAACTTAATATTTTGTTGGACAACCTTTTGATGCAATCAGTGCAATCAAGTGATTTCTGTAACTCTCAATGATACTTCTGCACCTGTCGACAGATATTCTAGCCCATTCCTCAGGAGCAAACTGTTCCAGCTGTCTCCTTCTCCAGACTGCATGTTTCAGCTCCTTCCACACATGTTCAGTAGGATTTTGATCAGGACTCACAGAAGCCCACTTCAGAATTTTCCAATGTTTTGTTCTTTGCCATTCCTGGGTGTTTTTAGCTGTGTATTTTGGGTCATTATCCTGTTGGAGGACCCATGACCTGTGACTGGGCCAAAGCGCTCTGACACTTAGCAGCACATTTCGCTCCAGAATGCCTTGATAGTCTTGAGATTTCACTGCACCCTGAACAGATTCAAAACAGCCCCAGAAAATAACCAAACCTCTTCCATGTTTTATAGTAGGCACAATGCACTTTTCTTTGAATACTTCAATTTTGCATCTGTAAACACAGAGCTGGTGTGACTTGCCAAAAAGGTCCAGTTTTGTCTCATCTGTCCAAAGGACATGCTCCCTGAAGCATTATGGCAGGTTGACTGATTACTATTTAGGAGAAAACCTGTGACGCTAATTACAGGATGCACCTCAGTGTACCCTATGATCAACTTATTTTCAGTCTTTTACTACAAACATTTGAACACACCAGAGACATTAAAAGAATCCCACTGATTTGAATCTTATATGACAGGCTCAAACTTGTTCAGGTAATTGGGGAATCTTAATTAGAGTTAAGGATAATTAAGGTTAATTATGGAGTTCCTCAGGGTTCTGTGCTGGGTCCGCTTCTATTCACACTTTCCTGCTTCCATCTATGCTTCCCCTAGGCAATATTATTAGGAAATATTGCGCACATTTTCACAGCTATGCAGATGATACCCAGCTTTATTTATCCATTGAAGCAGATGACACTCAATTAGTTAAATTACAGGCATGTCTTAAAGGCATAAGGGCCTCGATGTCCTCTAATTTCTACTTCTAAATTCAGACAAAACTGAGGTTATTGTACTTGGCCCTTAAAAACCTTAGAAATATGGCATCAAGCCAGCCAGATATGTCGTCTTACTGGCATTACTTTGGTCCCCGGTAAAGTAATTTTTTTTTTTAACAAGATATGTCCTATAACGTGCAAATTAAACATGTATGACTGCATTCATTCACTTGCACAATATCACTAAATTAGAAATTCTATCTCAGAAATGGTGAAAAACTAGTTCATACTTTTATTACTTCTGTCTGAACTATTCTAAAATTTCCATGAAACTATTGACAGACTAGAAGGAGAGACAATTTTTCTCCCATATTAACATCTCTTCATTGGCTACTTGTCAAGTCTAGAATTTATTATCATTCTTTTCAAATACAAATATCTGTCATGATCCTGGGCCGTGTGCCCAGTATTTTGTGTTTAGTTCTTGTTGTTTTCTGTTTTCATTGAGTCCTTGTTATGCTTTCCAGTTTGTATTGGGTTTTGTTCATTCATGTAGTTCCTGTCTTATTTTGGTACTGTCTGAGTTCTACTGTTGTGTGTCTCTCTTTCCTTCCTGTGTCTCTCTCCCAGGTGTTCCTTATCCCCTCGTTACCTAGTGGGTTTATATTGTCTGTGTTCCAGTCAGTCCCTGTCGCGTCATTCAGTTAGTTTGAGTTTGCTCCCTTGTATGTCCGCTACCCTGTCTCCAGCATTAAAGCTGTGTTGCTTTGGTGTCTGCTTTGAGGTCCTCACTCCTGCCAGCCGCAGCAGATCATGACAATATCTTGAAAAATCAGGCCCCATCCTATCTCACAGTACTGTATAATCCCAGTAAAGCACTTCCCTCTCAAACTGCAGGCTTACTGGTGCATCCTAGAGGTTCCAAAAGTAGAATGGGAGGCAGAGCCATGAGCTATCAGGCCCCTCTCCTGTGGAACCAGCTCCCAGTTGGGATTTGGGAGAAAGACACCATCTCTACTTTCAAGAGTAGGCTTAACTTTTTTCTTTTATAGATAAAATAAGAAATCCCTTTATCAGTCCCATGATGGGGAAATTCAGTAGCATATAACTAGGGCTGGATCTGATGTTCCTGAATCATCCCTTAGTTATGCTGCTATTGTCTCAGGCTGATGGTGCCTTCCCATGATCCACTGAACATTTCTTTTGCACTCACCTCTTCTTTTTCTCCTTCTTTTCATACTATTTCATTTAATCTTCCCCACAGTGTGTATTCAGCTCTCTCTTTTTTCCCCTCAGTCCCAACCATTCATCGCAGATGGCTGCCCCTCCCTGAACCTAGTTTCTTCCTGTTAAAAGGAAGGGTTTGCTTTTTTGTTTAATATTGTAGGGTCTGAAGCCTGCAATATAAAGCAAAAAGCAAAATATAAAGAGGTGAGGCTGTTGTGAATTGGTGCTATATAAATAAAAAATAAATTGAATGTTAAAATTGCAGCTCTATCAGCAAATAAAGCTTTGCATCTTAATTTGTTATGAATCAGAAAGCAAGAACTTTATTAATAAAACCAAACAAATTAAAGTCGGCACTTTTGTACTGTAAAATATTAAATGATGCTTTTGCTGCTTAAATATTTAAAATGTCTTAAAATATCACTTTAAGAACTTTAAATCTTGAGTTGTGTTGACTCAACTGTACTCAAATTGTCAAAAATTGTTAGCTTATTGGTAGATGCTTCACAGCATAAACAGCATAAAAAATTCAGAGAAATCTCTGCTCTCCCTGTCTTTCCATCTATAAACGCCTTTCAGAGGATTTAAATTCTAGTTCATCAAACTTATAAGCTGTACTTAATGTCAACTTGTCTACAAGCCCAGGGCCTGTTCTCTCTACTGGGATTATGGTTTAAGTTAAATTTCAGTTAAGTTAAACTGTAGTCATCCTGGTATGATCCCAGATATTTCAGCTTTTCAAAGCAGTTTTTGAATTGGTTGTCATTACAGTTCCTGTCAGTGTTTTAAACAAAAATACAAAACAGAGTTATATCACTTCAGTTGTGAAGGAAAATTAATCTATTGCATTTAATGTCCAATGCACATAGGCTACTTTACCTGAAATGACAGCCATAGGGAAGATGCCCCCCCTTCTATATCCTTTAAAATAAGCGGATTACTGTTATAGTGGATGGCCAGCTCAGATAGTCCTTTCCCATTTATTTATTTTATTCTGCCCTCCTGTTTATTTCAAAAACAGATGATAATTGTTCTGTGATCATAAAGTAATAGGTTAATAGGAAAACTGTACATGTGTAGGCAGTTTAGTAAGTCTTTCTCTGAACATTAAGGAATAAAAGATAATGCCATATAAAAGGACAAGATCACTGACCCAGGAAAGCTGCTTGGGATTTAAATTTGTTGGCCATTTTTTGTGCTTTGCCTGGTGTGACATGTCAAAATGTCTTCCATGAAAAACAACTAGTGTGGTATGTAATTTTTGCCTATAACACGTGATCGCTATTATAGCAATAATCTTCACACTTCCACAGCACCATGATCCAAAATCAAGTTACTAAATATGAATACCTTTTACATTAAAAGAAGGTTCTATCCAAATACACTATATTGCCAAAAGTATTCACTCACCCATCCAAATAATTGAATTTAGGTGTTCCAGTCACTTCTATGGCCACAGGTGTATAAACTAAGCACCTAGGCATGCAGACTGCTTCTACAAACATATGTGAAACAATGGGTCGCTCTCAGGAGCTCAGTGAATTCCAGCGTGGTATCATGATAGGATGCAACCTGTGCAACAAGTTCATTTGTGAAATTTCTTTGCTACTAAATATTCCCCAGTCAACTGTTAGTGCGGTAGTACAACAAAGTTGAAGTGATTGGGAATGACAGCAACTCAGAAAGTTGTGCAGGTGATAGGCTGCATAAAATCAGAGCGGGGTCAGCGTATGCTGAGGCGCATAGTGCACAGAGGTCGCCAACTTTCTGCAAAGTCAATTGCTGCAGACCTCCAGCTTTATAGTCACACAGACTATGAAAGAAAATGAGAATAAAGTCTAGTTTCTTAGGTGTATGTGATAGGTCCAAATAGCATTTTTGGATTTAATATAAACTAGGATAAATAATACAGTAAACTAAAAATATGCTAAACTAGACTAAAAAAGGTACAGCACCATTCTACTACAGCAGCAAAAGCTTGAATGATTTTAAAGGTGCAGTGATGATAACAGAACAGCAGTAGCAAACCTTAGCAGCCTGGAATTATTAAGCGACAACACCAAATTCTTAGAGTGAGTGCAAGTGTGCAGTGTAAACATATGGTGGTGTGTGAGTGTGGAGAATTAAGGGATGTGTATATATTGTTTATACTGTACATAGTCAGTATGGCATGTTGTATAAACTGCTGGGAGCTCATTGGGGGAGGGGACAAGTTGGGATGAGGTGGTGGAGTTTGAGGCCACAAAGCGAGCATAGAAGGTGCCATTGAAAGGAACTCTTGATATTTCAGCACACCAAGACATTTTGGACAACTTCATGCTCCAAAATTTGTGGGAACAGGTTGCAATATAAGGTATCATAGACCATCTCCTTAAGAAAGCATCAAACTTTGTTTTTAAACTGAAATAAAAAAAAAAAAACTTCCTTCTACTCTGCAGGAAAAGATAGTGAAATCCATTTTCACTCTGTTTTAGATGAGGCTGACGTGATTTATAGGCATGACTCTGCCTCTTCTCTTACACCCTTGGGCGCTTTTTATCATTCTGCCCTCAGGTTTATTACTGGTAATCTACAGAATACTCATCATTGCATCCTATGTGAAACAGTTGGGTGGTCTTTTCTGTCTAAAAGACATGATCCGAATGCTATTTTTCATTGTAAAAAGCTTGCATGCTAGACTTGTGCTCTGGCTAAAGGTCTAATGACAGGTTTTCACTGCAAATTTCCCAAATCTGCGCTGAGATTTTACTTTTTAATACTCCAAACACCTGGAACTCTTTATGATGCACCCTAAAAATTAATTCAGTGGTAATCTTTGGTCTTTCTAACAAAGTTCTTTATTTACTTTCTGATTTCACCTACTTTAAATGACTTGTCTTGTATCTGGATCTCATTCATCAATTAGCTGCATTTGTGTTCTACCTATTTAATTGGATTCTTCAATTATACAGTACCTTATATTTTTAACCTTTTTCAACATTATAAAATGTTACTTTCCATCATTGCACATAAGGGCTAGAACACAAATATTTTTTGAGTTTAATAAAGTTGGCTAAAATAAAATACACAAAAATGGTAAATGGACTAGTACTTATATGGCACTTTTCTACTCTACCTGAGCACTCATACAGTACAGCACGTTTACTTTTACCCATTCATACAAGCACTTCCATATGTAACTAAGCTAAGTGTTTTTATTGTCTAACATTCACACACATTCATACTCCAACGCTTGCCGCAGAGAGCAACTTGGGGTTCAGTATCTTGCCCAAGGATACTTTGGCACATAGCCCGGAGCAACCAGGAATTGAACCGCCAACCTTCCAATTAGTAGGTGACCTGCGGCACCTCCTGAGCTACAGCCACCCCAAAAAATCATGACAACGACATGTCGTCTGTACTTCATACAATTATCAGACACACGTGTCACACTAAGAGGCTCCAAAAACGGAAAAATTTCACAGGAAATTACAAATTTCTAAGAAAACCAAGAATTTCAAGTGGATATTGTAAACAGAACATTTTGCTAAAAGCTGGCTTCCTTTATTAATGTGCTGGGATCATTGGATTTTGGCTTATAAAAAGTGACTTCAACCACTGACAGTTTAAAATAGATGTGAATACACTGTAATACAGTCATTCTATAACTGAACAAGAATTAATTCTAAACTAGTTATAAAGACTATTCAGCCTTTAAACCATATAAAATAACAGGTGTTGTGCACCAGTATATTATTGATTACTGGCCTTGTTGACAACCATAGGTATATAAGATGACTCCACGTCAATTTTTTTTAGCTTTATTTTACTCTGCCTCAATGTGTTGGCTATAGTTGAGATACTGCATATGCTTAGGCTGGCTGGTTGGACGTGGCTCAAATGTTATATGCGTGTGTGTTTTGTTTTCAAAAAAGTAAAGAAACCGTGTGGGAACATTTCACTGTCTTGAAGAAAGGCAACATGTAGAAGAATAAAACAATAAACTAAGCTGACAGAAAATAGGGAAATGAACAAGACATCAAGAAAAATACCGGCAGCAAAATTCCATCAGTAACCACAGCTTTTCATAGAGAAAAAATAGTGGCTGTATAATAAGCTAAAAAGGCTGAAACAAAGTTAAATGTGGGGGGAAAAAGCAATAAAAGTTGTCCTCAGGTTAACAAAGGGCTTATGCTACATAATGAAGGCTTGGATCCACATAACTGTGGTTTATTGATAACTTTCTGTTACTGATGAGCATTGAGCGGTTTGCCGATGTCGCTGTAATTCTAACTCCCAGGCTTTGACACTGTTTTGCCAATCTGGAAAATATGATGTTTAGAACACAATGCCTAAATGATCAACTGTTTTGTGCACACCCACAGGGAGGTATGAAAAGAGCCGTGTTATCAGTCCCTGGATCTGTAGTCAAAACGCAAAGTCTTAAGACAGTGCCTTCAAAGTCTGCATCCAAATAAAGCTAGAAACAGTACATGTGCCATTAAAGAGTGAGCTGTAACACCGCCACTCCCTGGCACCCTAGCATCTTTTGATTTATTATTGGGCTAAGTTCCTCACTGTATGGAGTAGCAAGCATGCTGATGTATCCCTGGAGACACATTGCAATAAAATGAACTGCCATTGTTTTCTTGCAGAACTGTACAAATTGCCTCATCAAAGCCACAACATGGGTCCTCCACCTCTAGCCATTAATCAGTGGGAGAGACGTAGGCGCCATGAAATGCCTTTGCATTTTCCTGAGATGAGCATCAGCCTGACAAGTGTTGTTGTTCCCATGTTTTACTACCTGCAAGTCAAAGACAAAGGCACTGAGCTCAGTGTCTCGTATGAGACACGGGTTGATCCAAATGACATTCTACAATGAAAATCTTGCCACCACCTTCACCCTAAATATGGGCAGATCCATAAATGAACGACATCACTTTGGGAATAATTTAGAGGCGCTGCGGGCTGAATTCTAATGACTATGTTAACCTTTGCTAACAAAGTTCCATTGACATTCACTTTTCAAAGAGGAGCAAGAAGAAAAGGGTCATTTGTAATTTCCACTTACTACCAACTGTTCTTTTAATAATTTTCCACTCTTGTGTTCACAGTTTTTCATTTCTAATTAGCATGAGAGTTGTACGGACGAGACAGCTCAATTTTATTACATTTCTAAATATGGATTTAATACCATTAAGATGTGCAGTATGACATCCTATTTGCGTAGATCTTGGATTGTGCACATTTCTTCTTATATTTGTGTGGACACATTTGAGTCGAAAACCACCATTGTGAGGGAATTTCTGGATTATGAGGACGATTTGTCTGGCACACACAATTTTCAAAAGGTGTTTGAAGGTTCAGACTTGTACTGATTTAAGGTTAGGAATGAGCACTTCAAGCAAAAACAATTTTAGGTATTCACTGGACCTATCCAACTGTTCTTCAGAGATTCCTCTCAGCTGGCTGTGCACAGCCGTGGCTTCTCTTGGTTGTCGTGTAGCATCTGATGTCATCACGCAGCATATACTTACAGCACATCAATTATGGCTGAAGGTCAAAAAAATAAAAAATTCTCTTAACACTGCAAAACGTCAGCCTGGTATTATTAAAAGATATATGAATTGATAACAGTTCCCAGTTGATGTTGCTGTCGGTAATTGAGTCATTTCTTTTTTTGGCATCTTCAGTCTGCCAGCTTAATTAGTTTGCTATGGTATGTGTATGTCATTTAGATGAAAATATATTCCATGTGTGTGTTGGTTTCAAGTTCCTAACCACCAGCACTGCAGCCAGTCTAATCTTCTGACTTAAGTTGGTAAGAGTTAAAAAACAAATGTCATTTCTGTGCAAATCATTTATAGCCTATGTTTAACTGAAGATTGTATTGAGCCAAAATTTGACGTTGAAACTAAGAGATTTTTTTTTTTTTTCAAATGACCACCATAGGTCCTCAATTTTGCTGCACCATCAACTGCAGCAATATCAGCAAGACTTCCACTGACCCCAGGATGGGTCAGAAGTACAGCAGTACATCAATTTCCTACCGACAAAGAGGTGAGCATCAATGATGAATGGTCAGTGAATGAGCGGGTCAGTGAATCAGAATGTGTGTTTGCTGATTTCACTTCTATCGTAAGACGTAAATATAGATGCTCATTTATTCCCGAGATTGCCACAGTTACTGATTTTCAGCAGGTCAGACCTGTGACACTCCAACAGCTGACAGGTGCCAATAGCTGGTTATAAGCTAACTGTGTGCCAGCTAATATTAGGCTTGAGTGTCCTAAAAATCACCCTTTCGCTCTGATAAACGGCTTGATTACATTCTCACATCGTATGAGAGTTTATTTGCTCGGTGTCCAAGTCGTTGACAACGTTAGATTCGCCTCAAAGAAAGGTTCAATTAGCTAGGGCTAACCATTGCTAACTGTGCAAACACAGCTGACGGTAAAGTCCTGGAAATCCTCAACGGGTCACCTCAGTACTCAGACAGAAGTGAGCTTCTCTGACTCAGTGACCCATATCGACTCCTTTCATGAAGTTTTACAGCCTCCTCCAGAGTAAACAGATGTGGATGCTTCCCGAGGTAAACAGTGATCTTACAGTCTGCACTCATTAGATAAACACTGGCCAGAGATTAGAAAATATGTATTTTTGACAACATGAAAAGAAATACACCGTTAGTGAGTGTTGCTCAGGTTGTGTAGTAAGTTTGTCATCATGTCACTGGTTTGTGTTTTGACATGAAACAAGGGTAGAAGAATAATCTCTGAGGTGCCACCGGTTGTTTCCCATCCACTGTGATTGCCTGCAAACAATCAGTTGTCATGCCTGATCCCCAGTTTTAGCCCATCGTGTCCAGGTCCGGATACTTTTGTTCTGACACTTGAGAGTGATCTGGCTTTAGGCTGGACAACACGCTCTACCATTTAACATGCATTACAAAGACTAACATTAGTTCAACTACAAGCTTGTGTTTCCACTGCAGCAGAGAAGATTTATTCCACGTATACACTATAAAAAAAAGCCTGTGACAGCATGATTTGAACTCAACTGCTTTTATACAGAGGAAAAAAAACAAGCTATTCCCCTGAGCCCCAACCAGCTTGGCCACTTAACTTGAACCCACAACATTCAGACGGGCAACAAATTAAGCTTTCGGTATGACTGGGGTTTCACAAACTCGCATACTGCTGCAGCTGACATTAAACTGTTAATGCCTGAGAAAATTAACCCATCTCAACCAAACAAAACCTCAAGCTGACTTGATGAACATGTGAAGTGTCTCAGCAGGTGGATGCATGTTAACAGTTTTCATGGATGCTGTTCCAATGTAGAATAGTGGGAGGTGATAGTCGCAACACACACAGAGACAAACATACATACAACCCGCTATGATTGATAACAGTTCCCAGTTGATGTTGCTGTCGGTAATTGAGTCATTTCTTTTTTTGGCATCTTCAGTTTGCCAACTTAATTAGTTTGCTATGTATGTGTATGTCATTTAGATGAGAATATACTCCATATGTGTGTGTTGTTTTCAAGTTCCTAACCACCAGCACTGCAGCCAGTATAATCTTCTGGCTTGAGTTGGTAAGAGTTAAAAAACAAAAAACAATTGTCATTTGTGTGCAAATCATTTATAGCCTATGTTTAATTGAAAATCGTATCAAGCCAACATATCTGAAGTTTTTTTTTGGGGGGGGGTATTTCCTTTTCTACACAGCCCTGTTGCTAAAATATATACGCTGAATGTTGTTTGGCATCATTTTACTGAAATAAGCATGGATGTTGTTAGGAAATTAAATATGTTGCTCCAAAACCCATTTGTAACAAGTTAGCCATGCCATGTGCATTAATGTTCCCGCATACTATCAGGGCTGCTGCGATGCTTTGAACTGTGTGCTAACAAGCTGGTAGGATCCCCCTCCTCTTTAGTCGAGAAAACGCAGCACCAGGACTTACAAAAATTAATTTCACAATTTGACAAGCTCATAGAAGGCAGCACGGTTTCTGGATCTCGTTTAAATGTTTTTTTTCTTTGACTTGGATTTCTTTGTGGACTAACTGACAAACTCAGTGGTTTTTAGAAGCCAATGCAGAGATTCCCACCACAGAGTCATGTATTTAATGCCATGCTGCCTGAGGGCCTGGAGGTCAGTACTCTTCAATATTGGCTTTCTGCCGTGTTCCCTCTGTATCAAGAGTTCTCTTAATATTTTAAACAACTATATCCTCTAATTCGTTGTAATTTGACTTTATCAAATGTACATTTTAAATTATTGAATCATTTGCTTGACCATTTTAATTTCTGTAAGACTCTGCCTTATTTACTTTGTTTATACTCCACTGTGCATTTAATAATTAATTATTAATCCCTGGCTCTCTTCCACAGCATGTCTTTTCTCTCCCCTCAGCCCAACAGGTCGCAGCAGATGACTGCCCCTCCCTGAGCCTGGTTCTGCTGGAGGTTTCTTC
>JASGAU010383493.1:0-13212 GCA_030220045.1 Australoheros facetus
CCACTGTGCACTGCAACAGCTGCTGCGCAGGTCAAGACCTGTGCACTAACACCATTTTCCCGCATTGCCAATGACACATTGATCAGTGGTCAGTGGATAAGAACATCGATCAGCACTTTTTACAGTGGCATTTAAGCTAGCCTGACCCCCCCAAAACAGGGATTTTCAAAACAGGTGGGAGGCAAAGGACTTGTTCGGTGACATCGAAGGTCTCCTATGAGACCCACCTGCGATATGCGGGGAAAAGAGCGGATTGGTGGGACGGATGCGGGAGAAGATGCAGAGGGAGGGAACGATGCGGCCCCTGAATTTGGACATTGTGCGTCGATATAATCTGTAAGCCTGGAATTCGTGCACTGAGAAACGATCCACGGTGCAAAGTGTGATTAAAATGCGTTAACATTTTTAATTCGTTATTTTCCCCGTAATTAATTAATCGAAATTAACGCGTTAAAGTCCCACCCCTAAAAATTATATATTGTCATAATCAAGTCTTTCACCCCTCTTTTGGTACCATGATCTTTGCTTGTATGCTTTGCATGATGTTATCAATCGATGACTGCAGTTCTTTTTGTTTGCAGAATGTTTTCACTGCCATTTGTGGACAGCTCATTTCTTCTTAAATTATAGACTCGTCCTTATCTTTTAATAGACTTCTCTTTTTCTCTCGTCACCATTCCACCTCATTTGTGGAAACTTGAATTATGAGTAACACCCTAAGAGCTCATCTCTCGGTCGGCTTCTCTGTCCATTACTCCTCCTCGTCTTTGTCAGCATGACAGTTTTAAATGTTTATGGTATTCTGCTTGGCATTTTGAAGCACCTATTCATTTTCTTTCTTCTTTCTCTTAAGTATAAAATTCTTAAATTACTTTTTCTTTCTTGATAATTGACAAGAAAAATAGGCAAAAAACACTACTAACAGAGAAAATCATAATTATTATTGACATTTAGAAGAAAACAAGCCTGAGAGTCTAAAGCTATGTCAACATGCTGGTGTGCTTACAGTTATGTTTACCACATGTACCACTTCACTTTAGAAAGTTAACGTTTGAACATTTGCTGATTTGCACTGTGTGTACTTGAAGCTAATGGGAATGCAGTTTGTTTGATCATTCATCCAGTTGTTGACACTTTGTCCAAAACCACATACGTGAACCTAAAGGAAAAGTCAAGGTATGACTAATATCAGTATTAGGGATATCCTGGTCAAGCCCTGATCTTGATCAGAAAATAATGAATGTCCAGATTCAAAAACATGTTGGAACCACAGAAACCTTCAGTTCAGTAAAGCGCTGTGGTGGCCTGAATCTTTGGCTGAATGCAAATACCACACAAGCCTGGACACATAGTTTCACTTTGGACTCCCACCAAGTCCCTTTCAGAAACAGTGATCTGTCCAGTGATTGTTGAGACACTTCATGTGAACCACAGTGGTGGACTGAGTGAAAAACCAACAGAATGACACATTGAGAGAAGCCCTCTTTGTCACCACTGTGGTAGTCAGTGGCATGGGGTTGTTTTTTGTTTGTGTGTCTGTGTGTGCATGTTTATGATAAACCAGGCTTCTTAATAATGTTTATTTCCTTTTTTTGGTTTGTACCATAGTCTAAGTCGATGTAGGGAGTTGACATAGTTTGACATACTGAAAAATACAAGGCGGTTGTTTTAGATTGGAAATATACAAAGAGGAGTGACGTCATGGGTGTCCAGTCTTTGTGCAAAGCTTAATATCTTGCCAGTAGTTCCAGTTATATATTTTACAACACATTATTTTTTAGCAAGAAAGCAAAAATGTTAGTTTACCTCAATTTCACATTATTCCTTTTATTTTTAGCAAGATTAATAGATTTTCTGCTCCATGTTAACACATTTTATCTGACTTTTCTTTTCTCAGTGAGCCAAACTGAATAAGCATGCACACTTCCTGTACTCTCACCATCGACTAAAGCTGGCATCTAATCCTCCTCTTCTCTTCTTCCAGGTGCTGCTCTTGTTGTGCATAGCAGACTGGATGGTGCACTCCATGTGGCGGAGCGGCAAAGACCCAGACAGTTTTTCCATCCCTTACCTGACAGCTCTGGGTGACTTGTTGGGCACCGCCCTGCTGGCACTTAGCTTTCACTTCCTGTGGCTCATAGGAGACCAGGACAGTGACGTGGGCGACTGATATTGCGGTGGCAGGAGTCCTGCCATCTCTCAGCTCGTCATGCCCTTAAGCCTTGTTGTAATGTGGGTGCTCCTTGTTGCTGGCCAGCACATTCTTTAACTTCACATACTGGATGAACTTAAACTACATGATGGTTTAAAAACTATTCCTGTTTATTCTACATACAAAACACATCATACACCTTAAATTTATTCTTTTATGTTGCGATTGTGACCTGCATTGTTTGCACTAAAGTACTGCTGGCCCTGCCCTGTTCACAGGAGCAGGAAGTCACCAGCTATCATCCACAAAACTGAGGAAACCTTAACTGCTGTTTCCAAAGTGATCTCTGCCAGCCAGGCACCAGTCAAAAAATAAAAATGTCTCATATATCTGGAATATATTTTGGGGAAGTGCCACCCACTGTGTCTGTTTGCTACCTTGTCTAGTACTGCTTCATCATCGGTGGAGGAACACAGAGACGGTTAAGGTGGGAAACAAGACAAGTTGAGCCTGTTGTTATAATTTTGCAGATTTTGTGAAGCAGGCTTACTGTCACTAGAGATAAAAGGGAATAACATGAATGATGGTACGAAAAGTCTACTTGTCCTCCCATGTCTGTGTATTTTTGTGTTTAGCTGTTTAATAGTTTGTATTGTATTTCTCTGTTCTGTTTGTTAGGAACATTCCTCTCCATGTTATACCTGTATTACATCTATAAGTTTCTAATGTCACCAATCAGCCACAACATTAAAGCCACCAGCTGTCGGGGTTGGATACTGGAAATCTGGGATTGCTGTGTGGGGTGTGGTCTTCTCAATGGATATTTTGGTTCTCCCAGGAGATTCTGATTAAAGTGGGATCTGGAAGTTGGGTCAAAAACTTGGGCTGTTGTGTTTTTTAAGATGTTCCTGAGCATTTTTTTTTCTTTGGGGTCAGTTACAGCCAGTGTCTTGTTTGGGAAGGCCACTGCTGTCAGGGATATAATGTTCTGGCTCATAACTGTACACATTTTTTCCAGTTTCTAAAGTCTGTGTATTTGGGGAATGGGGACCAAAAAGTCTAGTCTTGTGGGCATTGATGTAACTTTCTTGGTTTGAACTGATGTCACGTTTTTCTCCCAGGAAAGGTCAGTAAAGATGCTTGAATAGGAAAATGAACAGAGGTCAAAACAGAAAATTGCTGGCCTTTGACTAAGGTCCTGCCTCAGAGAGTGGTTGTCTTACAAGAGCTTAGCAGTCACAACTTACGTAGAGCAGTATGTGGAAGGGGGGATCGTATGAATGGTTTCTGGATGAGAGGTCTTTTCTTTTATTAGAACTCCAAAGCCAAACTCACAAGAATCAAAGTGAAAGGAATGGGTGAAGTATTGTCTAATGTAAGATGTACACATCTGGATATGTAGCTGGCTGGTTTCAGGACTAACGCTGAGCCTTATTAAGAAGCTCTGCGTAACATTACATAAACGCTTTACTCACCTGTACAGGGGCCGGAGGCTTCATTATTACATGTATGTAGACATCAGGATCATTTTAAGTCCCCGTGTTTAAAACGAGTGAGCGAGGAACCTTAAGTTAGCTGTAGGCATAGCGCAAATGTAATTCTAATTAGCCAGCTACTGTTCAGTGACACTTGATCTCAGTTAGTGAAATCAGTGGGCAGCAGCCAAAAACAAGGACCTCTGTGCAAACTCTGACGGTGACAGTATAATCTGCATATGTGCTGAAAACCGAAGGCTCAACAGAACCGAAGAGGAGCAGGGTTTAGGGAATAATCAGTCGCTGTATCAAGCAGTTTCACCTGTTAGGTTGTGTCAGTGTTAATAGAATTTGCTCTACCATTAGTTCAACTAACACATACAATCCTTAATATATTTTATCGGCAAATATCCATTGCATTAACCCTTACATACTGTTCATATTCTTTGCCTTCATAGTATGATTTAGGTCAATTTTGACATAGGCCAAAAATTCACTCACAATAAGTCTCTACAACAAATTTTGAATGGTAAATGGACCAGTTTGTATATAGCGCTTTTCTACTCTGAGCACTCAAAGTGCTTATACATACAGATCAATTTAGAATGTATAAATAGTCTGTGTGACGTGCATAAATGGAGGATTACTGCTTAAAGTTTCAGAGAACAGGGAGAGTGTATTTATTTATTTTTTTTTACAACACTTGTTTTTGGAGAAAACCATCTGTTATCACACATTTCACGTCCTTTTTACCCAAGGCATGACAATAACAGCTATAAACATTTAAAAATATTTTTTGAATGTGAACAACTGTTTAATTTATTATATAATGCAGCCATTAAATACTCTCCTCAGTTCTGTATCATAAATAATCCTCATTGCTACCAGTTATAATTACCAATTCAATATCAATCAATACTTAGAGCACACTATTGCAAACTAGTGCGTGCATTTGAAGCATTGGTAGGACACCTTGCTTGTATAGGATTTGCACACATTTCCCACACTCTCAGAAATGGCAGTCCAGATCACTATAATCTCTTTGGATCTCTGTTTTAATCTCAGCTAGCTCACAACAAATGAATTCTATGTTTATAGTTGCATTATTTTATTACACTGTGGGCACTTGTGCTTGCAGGGTCAAAATACAAGCACCAACTGATAGGCACATAATGTACTTACATTTATATAGCACTTGTCTAGTCTTATTGGCCACTCAGAGAGCGTCTAACTGCAATTTAACTATGCATTCATACAGCACTTTATTCAACACTCTTCAACTACCGCACATTCATGGAAAATTTAGAATAGCCAATTAAGCTAACATGCATGTCTTTGGACTGTGGCATTTATAAATGTGGCAGAAAGCCAGAGTATGTGGAGAAAACCCACTCTGTACTCAGGAGTGGGTTAAACATGCAAACTCCTCAGCCAGGATTTGAACCAGGAACCTTCTTGCTCCAAGACAACAGTGCTAGCCACTCCACAACCGCACCACCCTATTTCAGACTTCATGCATGTGTCAAGGCATCTTCTGTCCTTATGTGCACCATATATGATCAGTCTTATGCTCTGTTCCTGTTACACTGTTTGGAGATTCCCCCACAATCCTTCAAAGACCAGCAGGTGCCTGTCTCTGTGGGAACCTGGGCAAGTGTGGGAACACAGACAGTTCTCATTACAGTGGCAAGGTCCCCCTTGATCTCTGTCACCATTGTCCCATAAAAGATATGCACAGACATGGAGTGTACACTTTCCAGATTTCATAAAATCACCATTGTCCTTGATTTGACCCACAATTCTAAAATCCATCTCATTATATGGGTCAAATTTGACCCAGAACAGCCTGAATGCATAAAAGTAAATTATAAAAAATAAAAATATTCCCATTTTTGTGTTTTGGATCACTTTAGGAAAAGTAATCAAATTCTGGCTAAGAGAATGGCATGTAGGGTACTTTTCTGGTGTTAAATGTCAAACACTATGTAAGGGTTAATGTCCTTTTTGTTTGTCGTGTTGTGAAACAGAGTGGGACCACCGGCGTTCCACGGTGGATTCTTGCATGTCAATCACATGCCGTTTACATGCATGCGCACAATTAATCAGCAGTTCTCAGAATCCTGATTAAACACCAGACTTCAGCTCGACTGTATTCACTTTTTCCAAATGTGTTGTCTTCAGTATTCAGAGACAACTGATTCAGATGATTCAGCCTGATATTAAATCATTCTCTGTAGCTCCTTTGGGAATGACACGGGAGATTAAACCTCCTTATTGTGAACGTAGCCAGTGGCTCTCCTTAAACCCAATATGTGCCTCTTGAGATTCACTGGTTGACAAGGTATTTTTTTCACTCTGTCATGCCATTAATGTGATTTTCTTTCTTCTGTCTTGTAATACTTTCCTTTTTGTACTCTTTCAGTTCTGAATCTCTTTGAAGAGTTTCATCCCAAAATGACATATCCACTGTCTTTAATTGTGTAAAACTACATGCAGATATCATAAACATTGTCAGGTTGTGAATCTGGACTGTGGATAGAGTCCTCCATTTTTGGAATGAAACCCTTTGTTTACTTTTTGTGGCTCATTTGGGCCAGAAATGATTAAACAATAAATGAATGACCTTGATTTGACAAACATTTCATTTCTGGGTGTTTTTGTTGAAGCCATCGAGCATGTGAGGATGGTCTTGGTGATTTTTGAAGTCCACTTGAGTATTTTGTTATGCCTGGGTATGCAATAAAGTAATTTTCTGCAGAGGAAGAGTCATAGGACATGACATTACAGTAGATTATTGCAAATTAATTTCTCGGTTAAAAAAAATATCCCATTACAAGATCTAGCCAAGTCAAGAATGCACTCGAGGTAGGTGCATAACTGTCAAGGTCAGCAATCAAGAAATCCTTTTTTGAATGGGAATACAGAGGGTTTACAGCACGGTGCAAACCACACCAAAGATCAGGAAAGTCAAATTTAACTTTACCAGAAAACATCTAAAAGTTCTGTAAAAGATTATTTTGACAGATGAAACCAAGATTAACTCATACCAGAATGATGGGAAAAGAAAAGGATGGAAAGGAATTGAGAGGTTCATGATCATTATCCACAGCATTTGTCAAACATGGTGGAGGCCATGATATGGCATGCTATTATGACTACTAAATACTGCTAAACTGATCAGACGGAGCTTCACAGTATGCAGACCCAAAACATACTGCAAACGCAACCCAGGAAGTCACCTGATCTCAAGAACCCAGTGGAGCACGCTTTTCAGTTACTCAAGACCAAACTGAAAGATCCACAAACAAGCAGCAGCTGCAGTGAAAGCCTGGCAGAGCGTCTCAGGGAGGCATTTTCCAGTGTCCTTGTGTTCTAGAGCTCAGGCAGTCATTGACTGTAAACGATTTTCAACCAAGTACAAAAAATAATTCGTCAGTTTGTGCAATTATTTATGAGATTCTGAAATTGGGGGAATGTATGTACAGTAAATGCTGTAATTTCATAAGGTTGATGTAATACTTTGTTAAATCCCTTGAATTAAACCTGAAAGTCTGCACTGCAATCACATTTTGATTGTTTGGTCTAAAATCCGTTTGTGGTGGTATAAAGAGGCAAAATTGCAAACAAAACAAAAGGTCATTGTCCAAAAAAATGTCATAACTGTACTTCAACTTGACTACTGTTACAAAAGTTACAAAAAAGTAGTTATTAAAATGCTAGGGATGGGCCATATGAATGATTGAGGAACATACAAATAACTGCAAGGTCCCAGCTCTCTGGGCAAAAATGCCTTGTTGATGTCAGAGGAGAATGACCAGACTGCTTCAAGAGGACGGGAAGGCAACAGTACCTCAAATACCTACTTGTTAGAGCATCTCTGAACACATAACATGTCAAACCTTGCGTAGATGAGCTGCAGGAGCAGAAGACCACACTGGGTGCTACTCCTATCTTCCAAGAACAGGAAACTGATTCTACAATTCACAGGCTCACCAAAACTGGACTGCCTGGGCTGATAAGTCTTATCTGCTCTAACATTTCAATTCATTTGGCACTGTCTTCTATCAAAAGTTCAGCCTAGTGTTGGTGGTGGTGGTATAATGGTGTGGGAGATATTTTCTTAGCACGCTTTGGGCCCCTTAGTACCAACTGAGCATCATTTTAACACCACAGCCTATCTGAGTATTGTTGATGTTCATCCCTATGATTTTCACATACATCGTTTAAACATTTGTTTTTGTGTTTGGCTGAAAATAAACAGAAATGAAGCATGTTCAATGACCATTTCATTAGAGATCTCCATCAGAGACCATGTGAGTTAGTCTTTGCCACATGACACTTTTTCCTTTACTTACAGGGTTTCTTACTTTCTGTGAATTAGCTAAGCCTCGACAGAGACCACAACAGAGAGATTAAGGTTATATTGCTTGCACCAGTTTAGGAATGAACGCATCAGGCTGAAAACTCAGCATGATCATCTTCAACTGGGCCCTCAATGACCAAAAGAAACACATAATATGAATATAATAATATATTTTTTAATTATTATTTTGGGAATGCATTGTATGAGTTTTCCTGAAATCCCGTCTGTATCTTTCTTTAACCTCATTTGATGATGATTAAAAGCAAACAGCTGGCTATTTTAGATCAGAACTGTTGAGCTGTTTCTCCGTGGCTGAAATGCAGCAAAACATCAACGTTTGTTCAGAAGTGGCATCAGGATTTATTTGCTGCGGTTGATGAGTTACTGTACCCCAGTGAGCTCATGAGGAAACACGCAGCTGTGCGGCCTCTTGAGAAAACAGCATCTCAAACATAATGGCAGCAAGAAACAAGATGCATCTTGAATGTTGATTGTCACAATGCATGTATTTCTTGGAAGCAGGAGGATCGGGGGGGGTACAGATCCTGTGCGTGGTCTGAATTTGAAGTCTGGGCTGTATAACTGATGGATTTCCTGTATCTCTTTGAACTTGGTGAGGAGCATCCCAGCACTCTTCACAACTTTTCAGCATTGTCAAATGGATTTTCTTACTCTTCATGTGATCAAACTCAGAAGCAGTAGATATGGATTATTTATGTTTATGGATTTTTCTCCCGGCTGGGAGAATCAGATGTGTTCTTTAGATGAGGGATTTGCATTGACTAACAACAGGACATAAAAAAAAAAGACTTCTTATGCCAGTCATGCATCAGGGTGTAGTGTTTTATTATCAAAGAGAGAAGCTTTAATTAATATATTTCAGATGTGGTCTGAGCATGTGTTATCTTTAACAACACACCTCTGTGAGAGTCTAGACAGTTCTTTTTTTCTTTTAACAAGGTCAACGGGACATTTTGGTAGCTTCATAAACAGAATGGTTATAGTTTGAAGCTACTGCACTTTCTGCAGGCTGCTAGTTGAGCAACATTGATCCAAACAGGACCAGAGGGCCAGTAAAAATCTAGCATCCAGCCCCACCATCCTCATATGCAAAAGCAGTGTGTTAATATGGAGCTCCCTTTTCTGGGGTGGGAGGTGGTGGTCTGGGAAGTCTTGGGTTGCTGGCAGCCTGCTTGTGAATGCCTAAACAAATACCTGGGGTTCTCAGGGAAACAATAGATGCTTCATACACAACATAATTGGAAACACGTTTCTTCAGAGGCCTGTGGGTCCTGCCAGTCAAGCTGAGGTGATTGTTAAAGGGGCAGTTCACATCTCAGTCGAATTCATGAATTTTTCCTCTGCCCTCTTTAGCTATTAATTTGATGGGAACAGTCCACTCATTTAACACTCATTTTTAAAATAAAAAAAAAATGTGTAAACCTTGAAGTGTGAAATTTAAAGTAGTAATTTAATGTGTAATGTGTGTACTTGAATGTAATGTAATGCCATTTTCTTTTTACCAAACTACAGCCACTGTCACTCTGCAGAATAAAGCGCCCCTCTACCTGTGATGAGTAGCTCATGCAGCCGACACTGGGACACAATGTAAAAATGAGCAGCTTCCCATGTCAGCTGAGCTGTAATGTTAGCTAGCTGCACACTTCTTTTTTTTGTTGTTGTTGTTGGTGGGTGAGGATATACAAAAGCTGCTGACAAAAAGGTTGACAAAAAAATTGTGTAAAACTGTGCCAAATCAAATATACAGATCCATCTGCTGTGGCAAACAAAGGTACCTACCTGCCTTTATTTATTTCAGATATTTGTTTATGTGTTTGTGTACCACTCTGCATTTATTTTATTAATCTCTGGCTCTCTTCCACATCATGTCTTTTGTCCTGTCTCCCTCCCCTGACCTAGTTGCAGCAGATGACTGCCCCTCCCTGAGCCTGGTTCTGCTGGAGGTCTCCTCCTCTTAAAAGGGAGTTTTTCCTTCCCACTGTTGCCAAGTGCTTCCTCATAGGGTGCTGTTTGATTGTTCAGGTTTCTCTGTTTTATTGTAGAGTCTTTCTCTTATGATTTAAAGCACCCCGAGGTGACAGTTGTTTGGCAGTTCATAAATAAAGTTGAATTGAATTGAATTTCTATAGCCCATATCTGCAGAACTGGGCAGCTGACACCATAACAATCTAATTGGTTTTGCAGTAAAACACCCCGTGCACCATGAAGCAAAAGTGCTGAGATGGTGACAACAATCAGACCATTCTATTATGTGGTCTGCACAACTGTATATGTTTATGGCATAATCACCTCTTTGTGATGCTATATCACATGTTTAGCTCTTGGTATGCTTCACTAAAGTTATCAGGTCATTCAGGAGCACTGAATTACCCTTTTGGACAGTGGCTTCAAACAATTTTCTGAACGTTTTACTCAGTGACATGAAAGCAGTGTGGAGAGGAAAAGAAGAACTTCTGCCTGCCTTTAAGAAGAGTTTTATTATTCATTCATGCATAATACCAAAACACAAATGAGACAGAGTTCTTGGAGGAAGCAGAAAGGCAGTGTGGTGCAGGCTCTAATCTCAAGCTTTATACACCATCTTCCAATTTTGCCACTCAGATTAGGTAATATAACCTGTTTAGATGATTGGGCTTCAAAATGTACAACCTTTTAAAAGTGCTGACATCTGATTTAACAGGTGGCCGAAGTAAGAGCTTCTCACAAATTTTGTCCGACAAAAAAAATTTGTTAGACAAAAGTTGAACATTCAGCATTTTTACTTTGTAGTAAATAAACAAATCACAGATATGACACAAAGTTTTTGTTGAATAGCTGAAAATTCTGACTTCATGAAGTCAATGAAAAAAAAGAAATAATTTTAAATATTGTCACATATTTAGTTGAGGAAGATCAAGTCGAGGGAAAAACCTGACTTGTCTGAATAATTGTCAACAAAAACATCAACATTAGTGCTGTGTTGCTCCTCCACTGACTTTTATATCGCCTGAATGGTTTAAAGCATGAATATTTCTGCCCATGTCAGTGCGCTGATTTGCTTTTCCTGAACAAAAAGTTAACGCTCTTTGTTCTGTGGTAAGATGCATTATCATCAACCATGATGTATTATCAATTACTTCATAGTCACCAAACCTACTTTCTATTGATGAAATAAGAACATTTCAGTGTACATCTGTTCATTTACTGTTGAGGTAACCTCCCCTGCTCCATGACCTGACGTACAGCTCCACGTCATTAACAAGTGGGGAAAATTTGCTTGTTTTAATTTAAGTTAATTCAGTCATCTTTATACGTTTTACTGGAACGGCACAAGAAAAAAAGATCTAGGATCATTGTGTACAACAAATATAACACTTAAAGTTTTAATGGCGGTGTCGCCTAGCTTTGTAAAGAAGAGTAGATGGGGCTTAAATTATAACCAGCCATGCTACAAAAGTATGTATGAGTCCTGTTATGGACCTTAATGCAATATGAAAGTGAATCTGCACTTTCATGTAAATCACATCAGCAGAATTCATTATGTTTGAGTAGAGTTGGGTAAACAGAGACATTCCTGATGGCTCAGGGTCACATTCCTCTGGAGTCAGACTGTATGTGCTGAATAACTGAATGATTCCCTGTGGAATCTATTAAACTCTCATGCTGATACGCTTCGACCTGCAGTTCTCTGCCCTCTTCCGTGAGTTGTTACTCACATGGGAAACATCATCGCTGTCATAAATGGTGAGTCATTTTTCACAAAAACCCAGAGACAGCTGGTACCCAGTCTGGATATGGCACTGTGACCTGTACACCCCCACCACAGTTGGCTCTATTTTTTACACTGACAGTAACTGTACTTTGGACAGGGGAGATCGATAGTGCTGTTGCTGAGGACAGATGACTCAGCCTGTGGCGGGTGCTCAATGCTCTTGAAGTGAAACACCGGTCGATCCATCTTTATTTAGACTGTTATCAATCTCATTTGGCACCAGAGCCAAACCCAGACAGCAGGGGGAGGCTGGCAGCCATTACTCCGTGGGGAGAGTCACAGCTGTGCCACCCTCTGAACACTTCAGACATACTAATTGCACGTCACCAGAGGGACACAAGTGAGGACGCACTTCAGACTGAATGACAATGTTTCCTCTAATCTTCATATGTCATCACTTGAATCCAGAAAAAATAGCCAGTAGCTGTCCTTCAACCTCAACCTAGCCACAGCTAAGTTTAAACATTTTATCTTCACATCACAACATCACAAATGAAAGCTATAGCTCTTTCAACCTCTTGAACCACTGCCATAGACTTTATATTAGCACAGCTACTGTATGGCCACTGCATATATACACTGCCTGGCCAAAAAAAAAGTCACCACCTGGATTTAACTAAGCAAATAGGTACGAGCCTCCTATTGGATAATTACTGCAAGGGCGATTAACTTTCAGCTGGCAACAAGGTATTTAACCCCAACTGGTGCAATGAGTTGCTTCTCATTTCTAAAGCAACTATGTCAAAGACACATCGCGTGGTTGTGGAAAAGATGTCAGTGTGTTTGAGAAGGGTCAAATCACTGGCATGCATCAAGCAGAGAAAACATCTAAGGAGACTGCAGAAACTACTAAAATTGGGTTAAGAACTGTCCAACGCATTATTAAAAACTGGAAGGATAGTGGGGACCCATCGTCTTTGGGGAAGAAATGTGGCCGGAAAAAAATCCTGAGTGATCAGCGATCACTTAAACGTTTGGTGAAATGAAATCAAAGAAAAACAACAGCAGCACTCAGGGCTGTGTTTAATAGTGAAAGTAAGAGCATTTCCACACACACAATGCAAAGGGAACTCAAGGAATTGGGACTGAACAGCTGTGTAGCCTTAAGAAAACCACTAATCAGTGAGGCTAACTGGAAAAAAGGCTTCAATTTGCGAGGGAGCATAAAGATTGGACTCTGGAGCAATGGAAGAAGGTCATGTGGTCTGATGAGTCCAGATTTACCTGTTTCAGAGTGATGGACACATCAGGGTAAGAAGAGAGGCAGGTGAAGTGATGCACCCATCATGCCTAATGCCTACTGTACAAGCCTGTGGGGGCATTGCTATGATCTGGGGTTGCTGCAGGTGTTCAGGTCTAGGTTCAGCAACATTATGTGCTCAAAGAATGAGGTCAGCTGACTACCTGAATATACTGAATGACCAGGTTATTCCATCAATGGATTTTTTCT
>JASGAU010383494.1:7328-17430 GCA_030220045.1 Australoheros facetus
TTTCTGTAGTTCATTTAATATATTGTGGCGTTTTAGCCCGACAATTCATTTTAAGCTTCGCTGTAATATAGACGCAAACCCCAGCATTTCCGGCGGTGTTTGCGCAAACTGCAGACAACTTGGCGCTGTCCTGCAGCTCCTGCCATTTCCGGGAACGGTCCCGCCTCTGTCCCGCACGCGGCCAGGTGTAACAACAGAAACGCTTTTAAAGCAAAAATATGAAAAAGAATCACAACGAGAAAGAGAAATGGGACTATGAGGCAGTTCAAAGGTTTAAATACCGTTTACTAGGCCGATGTAGGTAACCTGCTGGTTACCAAGATTAGGACTTTTAATATCATAAACATAAAACAATGATTGTTATCCAGTCATTTACCGTACCTGACAAGGTGTATGATCGGTGAAAGCAGCTCTGCCTGTTTCTCCTATTTATGGATATGAGTAGCTTCTCACTGCTACGGGTTTTGTCCGGTATGGCACACAGCAGACCTATGTGATATTGTTTTGCCTTTCATGCTGTTACCTGTGTAATGATTAATTCATTGTCCTCTGAATGTAAATACTGAGTTATGATTGTGGTTTTATTCAGTGGCCTTTAGTACTTGACATGCTCCTGACTGGCATCATTTTGACATCTATAAATTGTGATGTTTGGGACAAAAAGGTGTGTGAACTCACAGTGACAATGAATAAAATGATGGTGCTCTTTCAAATTCTATATTATTGCATTAATGTTTTAAGAATTTTTAGACAAAAGAGCTACAAATACGTTGGAATAGAAACCACTAGGCAGTCAATGAAGACACATAATGTGTGAACCAGATAGCGTTTTTAATTAAATCATTAGTGGTTAAGCAATGCAACTTTATAAAGGAATCAATTACTAACAAAACAAAGCAAGGAAACATTTAAGTGTGAACTACATTTTGTGTTCCATTGGCACAGGCTTCAGTGCAGCTGCATGCTGTTACTGCGCTCACATATATGGCATTCTTTCTCCAGTTTGACCGTTTGAGCATCAAATCACCAAAGGTCTTGACCACAACTGTACGTTGACAGTGCTGAAGTATTTCATCCTTCCTTACATATAAAAGCCATTTGTTACACTGTGGAATCTGTGCAAACATCATAATAGTTTGGCATGAAATCTAAATGCATAGGAAGTGCAGAACAGATGGCAAGATGCTTACGCTTTATTGCCTGCACTGGCAGTGATTCACATTATATAGAAGAATTAACACAGAAATGGTGATGGCTGAGCAGGAAACTACACTTTGACAGTAAAAATAATGCGGTAACCTTTGGAAAGACATGTGTGAGGCTCTTGTCCTCTTACTTGGAATCACACATTTATCATCTGTTTGTAGCCCTTTGGCTTCTGGCCACGCCCCCTCCCCTTACCACAGAACCTGCATAGAAATATATCTTGATGAGCTACAAAAAATGCAGTCAGAGCGGAACATTCAAAAGCAAAAAAAACAGGAAACCCGGAGTTCTTTCTTTTCCTAAAACACCACCAGTAGTGGTGAATATTTAAAACACATTTTTACATCTTCTTACAAATGTGAACCACAGAGGAAATATTTGAATGAAATGGTTATTTTAAAAAGAACTGTTGGATTTACTGGTAAATGCAACTTTGATGTGGAGCAGAGAAAAATATAGTGAAATGACTGGACACTAGGTGTCAGTGTCACACTGCAGCTGTAACACTGTAGTCTAAAAGTTCTCGAGAGTTCACACCGACTGTGAGACGTGCAGAAAGAATTAGTCCTTGTTGAAGTTTATTTATGCAAATCATAGCAGGTTTTTAAGAAGAAAAAAAAAAAAACACAAAAAACTGACACAAGAAAATATCAGTAAGGGAAATGTAATGGACCTATTTTGCAGACCTTCATTTTCATAACAGTTTTTCTTTGGGAAAAATGGCAGTAAAATATGATATAAAAACAACATGAAACAAAGAGACAGTGCTGGAAAAACAGCGATTCAACTACAGTCTGTGAAATGGATTCACATACAAAATCATACACAAATACTTGCACTCATCAAAAACTTGATAACAGATGTAACTGTGCTTCTAAATAAAGAGTAAATTAAGCAGAATAATAATAACATTAGTAAGTAGAGGAGGTGGAAGGAATAGCATTGCATGTGGGATATTTGATATTTCTGAAGCAAACATAATTTCTGGATAAGCATGATCCATAAACTCAGTGAGTTTATGGATCATTTTACAGTTGGGAAACTGCAGGATCATTATAACTTCCCATCCCTCTAGTCGTGAATGCTTTATGTTTTCATATTGAAAAAAAAGGAAACAGAAAATAAAAAGGAAAGTGTTATAATAACACTTATTTCAGAGGCAATGACTGTGTCCTCTTTAATGAACTCCTGAATCATGTCTTCTTACCTACCCCAGCCCTGCTCACAACAAACATTTTATCTTTTTCCTCCTCCCTTTATCCTCATCTTTGCTCAATTCACAATCATTTACACCATAAACAACTCTAAAACAACTCCTGAAATTTCTTTGCATATCTAGAAAGAATTTCATGTATTTCTTTGAATTGTGATTCTTTTGCCATAATTCATAATCGAATATTCAACTTGGGTCTTATTTTTGTAGTTTTAACCATCATACATACTCTTAATTAATAACATGCAACTCATGGCCAGAAAAAAGGAGCTAGGACCTGTGTTCTGTTTCTGTCCTCTCTCTGTGCCACCTTGATCAAGCATCATAGGCACTGGGCNCACTGAACTTTAGTACAAGAAGTTGTACACACAAAATACCTGACTTATTATCAGCTTATAAAGCTGTCGTGCTAAATGTGTTAGCAGTCTTCATGATCTTATGTCTGTTCTTTACTGCTTAGTAGGTAGTTAGAATTCACACTGCATGTAAGTGGAGCTGTAAAGAATGTAACGTGTGATTTTTTTCTGAACAAAAAGGGCCACTGAAGTTCTGAAGCGGTCTGATGTACAGGTAAGATGGAAACAAAGCCCAAAGGTCAGTTAAAGAATATACAAAAACAGACAGAGCCTCCTGGTATAGCTCTGACCCACAATTATTGGTATAGTTGTGCTTATGCACACAGTTGTTTTGCAATAAAGAATCATTGCAAACTGTTTGAATGTTCACTTTCTTTTGGCTGAACTCTTGGCTTGGTCACCACCTGTCTGACAGTAGTTATATGTTCTCAGAAAGTACTTTTGTGAGCAGAACCTCATCTTAACTGGTGGGAATAATGGTCAAAATTTAAAAAAATAATACCCGGGTTGGAATTATCCTCATGATATTCTTTAGAATCTCAATCCTGATGTTTTGTTTTTTGTTTTTGTTTTTACTTAAGATCATTGGGGTTGATGATTTTGTTAGGCTCTTGACAAATCTTGTGTTAGATATTTAGTCGCTGTCTCTGTCTCTCTCATCATCCTCCTGCAAAGCATCGTGGCTGTCCTCCTCTTCATCCTCATCAGGCTGTTCTTCATCCCCGCCTCCATTCATCATCTCCATCTCAACCTCCACTGCCCCTTCCTCAGCTTCTCCATCCACTTCGCTAAAGGGCTCAGGATCTTGTGACACCTCAACCATCTCAGTGCCCTGGACCACCTCAACAGCACCCTCACGAATTTTTTTGACATGGAAGGTGAAGGGGGGCACCTTGTATACAGCGGTTTTGGACCGGGCGTAAACGACATGGTCTGGTGTGAAGGCTTTCTTCATCTTGTCACTGGATGTCTTAAGCTTCTGTTTGCGCTCAGGGTTGACGCTCATGCGTGTTCCAAGCTTTCCCATCTTCTTTTCAATGTTGTGACGGGTCTTCTCCAGGTTTTCCCTGGTCTTCTGCTTGGTTTTTTCTAAATTCTCCTTGGTTTTTTGCCTTGTCTTTTCCAGGTTGTCCTTTGTCTTCTGCTTGGTCTTCTCAAGGTTCTCCTTGGTTCTTTGTCTGGTCTTCTCCAGATTCTCTTTGGTCTTTGCTCTGGTCTTATCCATCTTCTCCTTTGAGAAAACAGTCTTCAGATTTTGTACACGCTGCAGGCTGCTGCGCTTGATGCGTTCAGCACGAGACTCCTCAACGGTCTCCTCAATCTCCAAACCCTCCTCATCTGATGAGAGGTCCACGTGAGGTTTGTCTTCTTTTTCTCCTTCTCCTCCCTCCTCTCCAGGCTCTTCTGCAGCTTCTTTAAGCTCAAGCTGACTGCCTCCTCGGCTTCCTGACAAAGACTCAGAGACTTTCATGGATTTAGAGATGCTGAGTTTTGAGGGAACTTTCACTTCATCCTATGGAAAGAAGAACATAAATAAATAAATTTAATAGAGGTTTTGTAAAGTTCAATCAGCAAGAAGGGTGCCTTGCTTGTCTGAGTAGCTTAACACATAACTGGCATATTATCATGTTATAAAGTTATGAAGTTGATATTGTTAATATGCTACCAGATGTTTTTACATCTCCAGCAGTCCAGAGCAGCTCTGTGGCTCTGCTGGATGGTATATCTAAGAACAAGGTTAACAAGTGAAATTAATGTAGTGAAGTCAGAATTCAGATTGTTTATTTGTAGGCAAAACAAAAAAGAAAAGCAGGCAGGTGTGTCAGCTTTAGGACCGGAGTCTTGCTAAAAGGAATGTAATGTCTTTGCAGCGATGAAATGATTAATGTCTATTTGTGCATTGTTCATCTTTCTGTTTTTCTGTATGTGTACAAGTGCACACAGGCTAACCAGGCTGAGGAGCATGACTCACTGATTCAGGCTTTCCACACAGTGGAGGCATTACGGGACATCCTAAACACAGATGTGAAGACATGATTGGATTGGTCTCAGAGACGGAATGAAACAACAGAATGGGAAAAAGCTTGGGTGGGATTTCTGCTACAGCTCTGGCAAAAGGGGGAAACACCACAATCACATTTTGAGCACAAAGCTACTATGATCCTTCTGCTCACATCATTAAGACATGCATAGCACAGACATACTGTAAACACACACGCAGAGGGGAGGAGAGAGCTCCAGGACATTTCACTCCAGCTCAGGGTGAGTTAGAGCTTTGTGGTCTAACCATGTTTCTCTCTGCAGGTTGCTGCATGCTTTCATTCTCTCTCATCTTGCATTAACCTGGAAACTTTGTGTCACCCTTTTCCAGAAACATGAGTAGCCACAGAAGGAGAGTGATATTATGATTATTATTTCTGCATTCTGTTATTGACACTAACACAACCCACTGAAAAGAGCATTTGCTTATGAGATGACCCCAGACTTCTGGCACCCTCTCAGGACAAATTAGCTCCAATAAAGGCAAAATTCTTGAATAGCAGTCCTATCATTCTCTATCTACCAGTTTGATTTTGAACATTTTGTTCCCACAATTTTTACTCCTGCTATACAAGAACTCAAGTATGACCTGCCTCGCCCGACCCCGGCCCGCCCTGATAAAGCATTCCTGTAAAGCAACACCTCATGCTGTCCTCCTTGCATCACATATTCCTTCATTCCCCTCTCTGTTCCATCTTCCACCCACCTTATCTTGCCTTTCCCCATTTACATTCCAGATGAAGGAGTCTTTCTTTCTCTTTTTTTCATGTGCTTCCCTCACCTCGTAAATACAGCGCTCTGGCTTGTTAATGAAGGGATGGGAAAAACGGGTAGAGACGGCATTGTCTTCCTCTTTCCATCACGACAAGTTTTAATTGAACTGGGCTCCAGACATGTGGTCCACGTATTGAATGAACTACTTGCCGTATGTATTATATTTTTGTCTCCCCTTCCGCCACCTTTATTGTCAAAACAGGAACACAGTAGGGCCAGAACAAAGGAATCCCAGGGAGGGGGGATGGTCAGGTGTGGAAAGTGGAGATGCTTTTCTGCTGTCGTATGACACAAGTAATAGCACAAGTGGGATGATTCTTAATAGTCTTGGAAAACAATCTGGTCAGCAGGAAAATGATAGCATCAAAGTCTTATCTGGAAAGTAGCAATGAGAGCTAAGGGTGGGTATAAGGGNGGTCTATTGTGTTCTGTTGGTGGTGGTTTTATTGCAGTATTGTGCTGCACTATCTTGGGTAAACTTGACCTTAGATGAGGGATTTTGGCTTTCCTGAACAGCTGTGTTGACAGGCGGGGGGGCTGGAAAATACCTGCTTAGCTCAAATTCATTACGTGTTGTTTTGAACTCAAGAACAATGCAGTGGGTGTTGAAAATCACTTAAGCAAGGATAACCCTCGAGCCTGGCTCTCTCCGAAGCACTTCCTACACCTCACACAAAGTTTCATTCCAATAACAATACGTCATACTATTTAATATTCCAGAAAAGAGTTTGTGTGTCTCGGTAAACAGTAAATTCAGGATTCCAAAGAAAACAGCAAGAGAAGCATGCTGGTTTGTACTAAAACCAGTTGCTTCTCTTGCTATTCTCACACACATTCCTCTGCACAATAGAAGATACACTGCATACATCAAGAGGCGGCACGGACAGATGGTTAATAAAGATGTATCATTCCACATGCCCACTAAACATCTTTGCACTCTATTATCATTACACTTTCATATTTCCTGTTTACAAATAAACATTTTGACCTGATGGAAAAAAAGTTCACCTCATAGCCATCGCACAAT
The DNA here is from genome assembly GCA_030220045.1 of Australoheros facetus. NCBI lineage: Eukaryota > Metazoa > Chordata > Actinopteri > Cichliformes > Cichlidae > Australoheros > Australoheros facetus. Next base: position 13,945 of record JASGAU010383494.1, read on the forward strand.
CAGCAGAAAAGGTATATTTTTGTTGGACAAAATGGACCAACAGCATAACAGTGGTATTAAACAGCACCAACAAGTGTAGTTGCAAACAATCAAGCTTGTCTTGGAAAGGAAACTTTTTTTTAGATTTTAATCTAAGCAAGGCTCTTCTGACGGAATAAAGGTTAAATATAAACAGTGCCGAAAGCTGCCGAAGGGCTTACATGACACCTATGTTCCTATCCCCCTTTGCACCTTGTGTTTCTGTTTCTTTGCCAATGAACTCAGTGCACACAGCAGAGTATGTTGTTGCTTATTTGTACTGTAGTGGTTATTGTAGGGGTGGCTGTTGGTGATTCAATTCCTGTCTGCTCCAGTCTGCATGCCAAAGTATCCTTGGTCGGGATACTGAACCTCAAGTTGCTCTCTGATGCAACAGTCGGAGTATGAATGTGTATGAATGTTAGATAGAAAGCACTTTGAAATAGAAAACAGTGCTTGAATGAATGGGTAAATGCAAACATGTATAAAGTGCTTTGAGTGCTCAGCTAGAGTAGAAAAGCGCTATACAAGAACCAGTCCATTTACTATTTTCCTTTACAAAGAACTATCAAAACTGACAGACAGTGAAACAGAGTCTTTTGGCTTCTTTGCTCAGTGGTTCCTCTGTTTTATGTCACAGGGCTCGATGGCATTGAGAGGCTTCTCATGGAGAGATGGTAAATGTTGTAAATCTTGAATCAGACAATAACTTAAAGATAATGGAGGTATTTTAGTTTTGGATAAGCAGAAGAAAATGGATGGATAGACGGACGGACGGACGCCTGGATGGATGAAATATATTTGAGAATATAAGAATGGGTGTAGCTGAAACGTAGTGTTCTTTTAGTGTTTAAAATGACAGGTAGATGGATTCTTTGAGGAGGCTGGAGCATGTCTGTCGGTTTTCACTGTCAGAGTGAAGGAGGTCAGTGGCTAATGAGTGTGTGTGTGTGTGTGTGTGTGTGTGTGTGTGTGTGTGTGTATAAAGTACATGGAAAGAGTGTAGGGGGAAGTTCAGTCAGTCACCTTGGTGAGTTGGCTTCCTGACCCTCCTAATTTAATGGGACATTGTTCTCTGTGAGGATGCTGTGCCAAAGACAGGAAAGCACTCTCAGAGCCGAGGAAAATAGATGAATGAGGTATGTAAGGGTTGGCAAACTGTATGTGTGTGTGTGTGTCTGTGTGCATGTATGTGTGTTTGGCTATTTACTCAGGGCACTGACCACATTTTGCCTTTAGGTCCGCAAAACACGAAAAATGATGATGACAATTTCCATATCTAGTTAAATTACAAAATGGCAGTTGAGAGCAAAGTTTGTTGCAAAACAGTGTGTGTGTGTGTGTGTGTGTGTGTGCGTGCGTGCGTGCGTGTGTGAGATAGAGCAGTGGGATTCATCTTGTGATTGGTTTCCTCACATTGTGAGACTGCACTCTTATCTTTATATCTTTATCTCTTGTTTTTACCTTCATGATGATTTTTTGTGTGTGTGAGAGACAGAGAGAGTGTGTGTTTTGCTTTCCACTGCTAACAATGCACTCAAATAGACTAATATACACACAAATAGACTAATATACACACATTCTCTCTTTCTTCCTTTTTTTTTCCTTTCTTCCTTCCTTCCTTCCCTGAGTGTCACTCTGTCCGTGCTGGACAGATTGTGGCAGTGACTCATTGCTAGTGGAAATTTTGAGTACATTTTCAGTACACTTCTTAGTAATACTGCTAAGCTGTATGTGCCTGTAGCTCCTGGGATGTTTCTGTACAAGATAGTTTTTTGGGGAATCTTTTCAGAGGAACCTGCAGATTTAGACAAAATACCTTCCGCTTATAATTTTTATCTCCTGATCAACCAGGGCCTTCCCCTGCCCTTTGAAACCAGGATCCAATGTTAAAATGTGCAACATTCAAAAAGGAAACTGTGAAAACACTGTCATAAGTGGGATGTACATACACAAAGTTTTAAATAACCCTTAAGCCCTGTCCACATAAAAATGTACAGGTTCTGCTTAGACACCAGCTGTGTGACTCTCTAATGCAGTGGTTTCACACTTTTTATGCCCAAGGCACATCACTTCTTCTTTTGGATGTTTTTTTATTTTTTTTTATTTAATAGTTGTTTTGCAGTGGAGAGAGACAGGAAAGCGGGAGGAGAGATGGGGAAGACACACGGTAAATGGCATCTAGGTCGGGACTCGAACCTGTGCCATCTGCACCGCCGTGTGGCATGGATTGTTGCCCGCTCAACCGTTGAGCTGCCCTGGCGCCCTTTTGAATGCATTTTTGACAGTGTATTTGTGGCATCTACACCTAACATGATGCTTCTACCATTAGGAGGCATTCTCCATCAAATCATCACACTTGAAAGTGACTTTAGTTTGGCCTCTACTCTATTTATTTACTTATTTTCGCTTTAAACCAACATGTTCAAGCCAACAATTTAAAATGAAGGAAAGAAGTAACCAAAAAAAGGGCATAATAGTGAGAGACCCACAATTCTTACTTAACCCTGTGTGAGTGTGTGTGTGTGAGTGTGTGTGTGTGTGTGTGTGTGTGTGTGTGTGTGTGTGTGTGTCTTGCTGAGATCAGCTGGCTTATTCTCTGTGCTGTCAGCACAACTCAGTGTTTTTGTTTCATGATGAGTATGCACGATGGCTCCTGTGCTGCAGTCCATCTCAGCACGTGCTTTATAACTTTTGACTAACTGATTTGATTTCCCAGGACACACACAGTGAATTGCTTGTTTCTCTGTTAAATAATAGAACAATGCAGTGTTTTTGTATGAAGACAGAAAGGAAAAAGAGTAAGCTGTCTGATATCGTGATTTCCGTTTACGATAACATCTCATATTATTTAAATATGAGGTCTCAGATTGCAGGGCTCCTTCTGTGTGTTTTACCTTTCAAAGACATCAGGAATGTTTCATGTGTGCATTGTTGGGTTTTCTGGGCGTAGCCAGAGGGGAACTGCAGCGACTATCAAAAGTCACAGAAAAACCATGGCAGCAATAACAATGCCGGAGCAGTTACCTCAGCCAAATATGTGCCAAGTGTGTGTGTGTGTGTGTGAGCTTCCTGGTGCAGACTGGATACAGTTATGTTATTATATCCATTTAGCTAAATCTGTGCATGTGCACTTCATGTCACTATCGTTGCACTGCAGTTTGTGATGACAACAAAAATCATCCTGGAACCGAGCATTTCTAGTTTTACTATCAAAACACTTGTAGTTGTGTTTCCATGGTAACAGTGGTGAGGCTGACTGGAACTATAATGTTTCCAAATAAAACGAAAAAGATGTTTACTAGTCAGCAGCCATAGTGTGTGTGTGTGTGTGTGTGTCTGTCTGTGTCTGTGTGTGTGTTTGTGTACACTGATTCTTGAGCAGCTGTTTATGTAATGAAGGTCTTTGTATGTGTGCGAATGAAAATGTGCTCATTTGTGACTGTGCCTGTGTGTGTGTGTGTGTGT
>JASGAU010383496.1:0-14591 GCA_030220045.1 Australoheros facetus
ATCACCACAGCCTTTTAAATGTAACGACTCTGAGCGACTCCGTCAATCACAATTCGGCAGGAGCAGCAACATTAGTTTTTACTTTCCATCTAAATTCAACAGCCCTATAATCACACACTGCTGCATGCACGCTGTGGCAGATATTCAAGTGTAATACTCAAAGCCTGCATTACATGGATTTTATTTATATCGCCATCTGATGCACTTTTAATCTGTAACAGTTCCTGCATGCTGGATTTAAAATGAGACAATACTCTCTGTCAGACATGTCTTATCTGCTCTGGATTTGCTGTAGGTCCACTTTATGAGAGCAGCTGCATTATGTAAGAAAATACAAACACTGAATGTGACTCAGGATCAGCAGCCCTCCAAAATAAAACTCCAGCCTCAAACCTCACTGAGAAAATGCACACATTTAACGTGATTTCTGTGAAAGCGAGCCGGCGCTGCAGACAGCACACAGGGAGAGTTTTCCTGGAGCCGACCCAGGTGATGTATGGAGCATTTAGTCCATCCAGACAAGTCAGCATCAACACTTTAACTGAAACACACGCATCGAAGACGGTCTATATGTTCACATGCATGCACGCGCACACAGAGCTGGCTGCAGAGGCCACTCAGAGCCATAATGCACGCACGCACGCACCCACACACAAGGCTGTCAGGAGTGTGTATACATGAGAGAGACTGCAGGCGGCTTCTTTGTGCTCGATCACACAGATGAAAAGATGGTGCAAAGCTTCAGTATGAGAATGACCTTTTCCTCGGGCTGAATGATGGCACAAGCAGCCACTGTGACATCACTCATTACTGAAGTCCTGTTTTTGAAGCCAACCCTTTGCAACTTTAAAGATGAAAATGAAGTGAGGGTCCAAAAGCTGCAGCTCTCTAATTTCCCCTCAAGACTCCAAAAGCGAGTCAATCCTGCAGACGTCCATGAAATTTACAGCCTGGTTTCTACCTTCATAACACCTTCGACAACTTTTCCAAAAGCTTTGTTTCATACACTTTGCTTCTTTGTTTTTTTTTTCTTTATGTTTCTATGATAGAGTGAAGATCAGGTACTTCATGTTTCCAAGATTTTATTGAAAAATAAACCTGCTTTTAAAGGATGGAGAAGACCTTCTTGCAAGCATCCAGGAACAATTTGATAACAATCTGTGTATTTTTCAACATGATGGAGCTTCACGTCATAAGGCAAAAGTGAGAAGTGGCTCCGAGATCTTCAAATTAATATTTTGGATCAACGGCCAGGAAAACCTCTGGATCTTAATCCAATCCAGAATCTATGGTGAGCGGGTGGACAAGCAGGAGCCTACAAACCTGAGTCTGGAGCTCTGATAAAGCAGGAATGGATCGAGCAGGACGTCCAGCACGCCACTGCAAATACTGAGTCTTTGCAGAAATGGGATTTATTTGCCAATAAAAATCTTTGGAACTTATGAAATGCTTATGATTGTTTGTCACCAAATCATAGAAACATGTAATAAAAAATACATTAAAAACATAAACATCAAACTAAATTTGTGCCGCTGGTTTTGGACTAAATATTAAAAAAATAAATCAATTTCTAGAAATCTGCTGATGCAGCCAGCCTCTGGAGGTTTTACTACTTTGGTGAGTCTGTGTGTTTGCAGAGCTGTTTTAAACTTCTTGTAATCTGACGGTGACTCCACGCAGCTGTGGTCAATACAGTCATTTGGCAAGTGAAAGGTTGCTGGTTCAACTTCAGCCAGAGACACAAATTCCCTTTGGGGCCAAATGGAAACGTGGAGCTGAAAGCAGTTTTAAATTTACTATCTAAAAGGACCACTGAGACAAACACATCCAGCCCACGCTGAAGTGAAACAAGAAAGAAAAAAACTCACACAGGCAGCTGCTAGCAGACTCCAGAAACCATCTTTTATATACAGTCTATGATTTTTAACCCACAGTCAGAGTGAGTCAACAGGGTCTGTGCTTGAAGAACCTGAAGTCGTCTCAACACACATCAGACAGGAAGGATGTGACGTTAGAAATTTGTATTGAGAATTAAATGAAGGCGACAGCTGAAAAAGACAAAACTACCATGAAAGACAAACTTCACCCAGATGAGAAATATTTAGACACCTACTCACATTTTTCCTTTTTGATTCACAAGTTTCTGCACGCTGAACAAATCCAAACACACAAACTCATCTCTGAACTTAAAAAACAAACCAAAGAGCCCCGAAATTTACCGCTGTGACAACACAGGAACATCTGCGCGTATAAACCTGAAAAGTCAAAAAAGCTGCTCTGAAGCACAAAACATTTACCATGAAATCTGCCAAAATATACTGTTTATGTATATAGAACATATATAGATATGAATACAAACAGGCAATAAAAAGAACCAAATAAAAAAGATCTGTGTGTCGCTGTGATCGATTCTGCTCCAAGTGTATGTACAAATCAAGGCTTACAAAGCTCATAAATTCAGGGATTAATCACACAGCGACACCGAGCGTTTGCTCCTTCTCTCGGCTCCCTCTTCCATCCATCAGTTCCTCTCTCCCTCCTCACGTGGACGTACTTCCCATTTACTCCACAGTCTCTCATTTTTAGGAACACTCCTACGCTTCAGTCCATCTTGGACATCTCAAACTTCGTTGTCATCGTTTCCTGCAACAGAAAACACACCGGCACACTCGTTAGTTTGCACATCAGTTACAATAAAAGCCTCCACGTTTATAGTTTGGTCAGAGATCTGCTCCCGTTCAGGAGCTTTGACAAGGTGGAAGTCGAGGCTACGTGCAAACTAACCGAGCAGCAACCAGCAGGGAGGAAGAATGAATGAAGCCCCGAAAGCTGCACTAAAGCTGAGTCAGACTCCCGTGTTAAAATCCCCAACTTTACAGCCCAGCCTGAGAGGTCTTGAAAATATGATTATTAAAAGTATATTTTACTTTACAGACCCCGCAGAAAGGCACAGAACCATTTCCAAAATGACTCTTTGGAAATTTGCACCTTTTTTAAAATCATCCAGGAGGACAGACAGGACCCTCTGGTGGTTCTGGCCCCACATTTGACCCCCACTTTACATTCTCCAGCTGTAAGAATATGTAGCCTATACACCGTCTATCAGCCTGAACGTGCTTTCTCCGCTGTGCTGCTAAGAAAATCAATTTAAAAACAAAACAAAATTTAAAGCAGCAAACACTCATAAATTACCAGTGCAGGTTAGTCACGTGTGGTAGAAGGTTTGACCACATTTACACTTAATAAGCTTCATTATACAGGTCCAAAATGTTTGGTGGCTCCATGCACACATTTTTGCTCATAAACTCATAAATGTCTCTTTTCACAGAAAATGTTGCCAACATCTGATGCACTTTGAGGGACACAGAAACTGCACAATTGATCACCATTCACAAATAAAAAGGTGTGTTCGATCGACTCGGCCGGCGCTCAGTCTGTGAGGTTGATTTCACTCTTAACACAAAAACAGAGACGTTTATATTTGAGGTGTTTTTAAAGGAACCAGCAGAGGTTAGGAAAGTGAGAGCAGACTTCTGCCGTCACCTCCATCTTTTCATGGGATTTGTTGACAACAAAAACACTGAAGAGCTCCATGTGTCACACAGAAAGGAGGGCACAGGGAGGAACCTTCAAACACTGGCTCGGCTACCAGAATCCAGGTTAACAGGATTTATTCAGGTTGCAAAACACCACAAAGAGAGAGACGTGAGCGATGGGGTGACGACGAGGTGAGGCAGCATTTCCTCCTGAATCATGAAGAACTCCATCATTTACCGTAACAGGAGGTTAGGTTCAGATTTAGCCTTCATTTAGCTCTTAAATAACAAGAACATATTATATAATCTGCCAACAGGAGGTGAAGAGCAGGGAGTTAAAGGCATTATTTCCCCTTAAATTAACCCTTTGATGAGCCAGATTCATTACATACACTTCCATTATCCTCAGCAGAAGAGCGAAGCCTCCTCCACTGCAGAGACCACAGAGGGTGTGCACACTTCATATCTTCTATGGGTTTTAATATCCCTCTGCGTTCATACGGCAGCTTATGTAAGAAATTGATTTTACATAAGAGGCACTTTGTTGATTGCTGGATGCCTTAAAGAGGCTCAGTTAGGAGATGAGAGTAAATAATTTGGAAAATGGCCTGAATAACCAGCCTTCAGAGGGCACGGGTAAAAACAGAAACATATTAAACGAGCGCAGCGCCTGCCGGAGGTCAACCTGAACCAGCTCTGGAGGATTTCTTTACTGATTACACAAACAATCAATGATTTGTTTTAATATATTTGGTTTTTTTTTTTATTCAGTGGGATCATTAACAGCTGCAGCACATACAAGCGTGCACACACACACACCCTTCCACACGTGCGCACACACGTACGTGCATCGCGTCACACCTTTCTGCTCACCATGACAACACAGAGGAGGATAAACAACAGTGTGACGTAAGCAGCAGCAGCAGGGTCTCTGCTGAGGGTCTGTCGCCCCCTGCTGCTCACAAACAGAACTCTAGTGATCATTAACAAAGTGTGTGTGTGTGTGTTTGTTTCTATCTTCTGTCATTCACACATTTTAGCAGCTCAGTTTGTGGAGAGAAACCATCAGTTTTTTTGTTTGTTAGGTTCCCGCCTGAGTCACTCCTGCATCCCACTGAACCAATGAAGTGCTGAGCAGTGTTTACACTGTAACAGGAATTAAAGTGTCCTTTATTAGAAGTAATTACGACTGTCATACTCGACATGGAGGCAGTTTGAAGTGGAGAGCATTTGAGCTTTTTGGTATTCTTCTCTAACTCACAGTACGACAGCTTCATGAGTTTTGAATGGTGGGGAATCACAAAGCCACAGCCAAATTTCAGACCTCCACAGCTGTACTTTACAAACTAAGTTCTTCATAATGACAAAATGTCAAAAACAGGTCTGAAAATGAAGCAATATTTAAACCCCGTGGCTGTTTCATTGATTCAGTTTCTTTTTAAAAATGTGAATATTTCAAAGAAATTTTACATTAAATTTAAAGACCAAGTTGAATTTTATGTGTGAGGGGATGTCACATTTTTCCAGTTTAGTGCAAGTTTACCTCATCAGAGTCAAGCAGGGGCGGCAGGGCGCTGCGAGGAAGAGAAAAAGACGTTCAGCATTACGTGATCCATGATATTCATTTAGGATATGCAACAATCAGTACTTTCACACTGATTAATGCTGGTGATGACTTACACATCTGCCATAGATGACGGGATGTTCTCCTCAACCCATTTCAGGTCCTCGTCCTGAAACACAAGAAAACATTTAGATTTCATATAAATTTCTGCAGAAAACGATCGCACTGCATGCTGCAAATGAAAGATTGTTCATTAGCTGTTACAGAAACTGTAACCGGTAAAATATGCAGCTAAGGTTACTGAACAATAAACACATACAAAAATAAGACATTCTGAGGAAACAGCAAAAGCAATAAGATGATAATAAAAATGGAAAAATATAAAATACGAAAGAGAATGTTTAGTTTTTAATCCATTTAAAGGGGTCCTTAAAAAAATAACGTTGAAGCACCAAGAGCTGCAGTTCCTCTGTACTCCAGCAGAGGTGCCACAGTGAGTCAGTCCCCATAGACTCCCATGTTAAAACTTTACAGCAGAAATGAACGGCTTTGCAGCCTGACACATTTCCTCCTTCATAACAACGGTACTTTTTAAATAACTCATCACTCTGAATTTTATTAAGCAACTTTTCTGGACCTCTGGATCCTGTTTATGCTGGTGGAGCCTTGTGAAGCATTTTTAATGCAATTATCTGACCAATAATATACAACAAACTGTACTAACAGACCGTCCAAGAAGGCTGAGCTCCAGTTTTGGTGAAATTCTAGGATTTTATTTGGTTACTGAGCACTGATTGGCAGGTTTCTGTGTGATCTGTGGCGGGCGCCTGATAACCGCCTGCTACTGTTAGATCTCTCGTCCAAATATGGGCCCTGTGACCAAAACACTAACACTGAAGTTCACCACCACTGGGTGGCGTCTCTGTGGTCTAAGCATTTGGAAGTCATAAACTCACCACTTTGTTGGCTCTGGCTGAGCCATTGGCCTCATTCTTCATGCCCCTCATCTTCATCCCCTCTGGAGACACAAAGGAGTGAAAAACAAAAAAATTAAAGCATAGAGGATCATACAGTGGAGATACCTCATACACATACAGCATAGCTCCTGTTCCAATGGTAGAAACTTTGGTCATTAAACATGATCAAAGTTTCTAATAACGAGTTCAGACTACGTACAGTACTGTGCAAAAGTCCTGAGCCACCCTTCATTTCTTTATTTTGTTATGAAAATGGGAAACAGGTGCAAACATACATGAATATACAGTAACAGCTTGTAAAGTTCTAACCAGCTTCAAAGTGAATATGACCCCTTCTATTCTGCAACACAGCCTGAAGTCTCCGAGGCAGCATTGTCTCGTTTCTTTACGCAGTCTTCAGGAACAGTTCTCGGGCTTCGTGAAGGACATTCAAAGCTCTTCTTTAATGTTGGCTGCCTTTTGTTCTGCTCTCTGCCAAGATGATCCCACACTGATGCAATACTGTTGAGGTCCAGACTCAAACTCTGTTATCTTTGGCATTTTTCATAGATTCAACTATAGATACAATTTTAAATTGGTTCTAAATTGACTGTTATGTCAAAGTATGTCAGGTACAAGAACTGGACTGAATCAGAGTTAAAAAGTAGCCAATCAGAAAACCTGGAGAACTATTGCTCAAGATCACTTTAAAAAACAAACAAACCAGAAAGCCTGGTCACTGGAATTAAAAGTTAAAGAAATGGAGGTGACTCAAGACTTTTGCACAGTAATGTACAAGTAATCCCTGTGAACCAAAATCTCAAACTTCAGTTTTTTCTACTCTTGGAAATGTATGGTAAATGGACTAGTTCTTATATAGTGCTTTTCTAGTCTGAGCACTTAAAGCGCTTATACAACACGTTTACATTCACCCATTCACACTTGCATCGGAGAGCAACTTGGGGTTCTTGCCCAAGTATACTATGGCATGCAGCCGGGAATGGAACCGCCAACCTTCCGATTAGTAGGTGACCTGTTCTACCTCCTGAGCTACAGCCACCCTATCGTTAATGAGGAGCATCTGTTCAGTAGAAGGTTGGCTTCAAGGTCTAAAGCTAAAATAGCTTATTTTAGACAGGATGAACTGAGGATGAGTATAAGGTAAAGAAGGATTATTATGAACTATGGAAAGCTATTCTAGTGGAATAAAATAAAATGTCCACTTTAACGGATCCATTTAATCTTGGGCTAAAAAGAAAGAGGAATGAAGTGAGGCAGGTGTGTGTCCTGACCAAAAGCCTCGTTCATCATGGGCTCCTTCTCCTCTTCTTCACTCTCTTCATCCACCAGAGGACTGAAGGCATACCTGTTACAGAGACAGAGAGCATGGCTTTACGCTACAGACACAAACTGGAAACTGAGGGGGGAAAAAAAATCCTACCTCTGGTTATTGGCTGACGGTCGCCATAGGAACATGATGGCCAATAGAATGATGGAAAACAAGAAACGCCAGAAAGCGTCATCTATCCACAGCTCCCTCCAGTCCTACAGACAGACACAGAGAGAGAGATTTAATGACGAGGAAGAAAAACCAAACTCATAGCAGGAATGTTTTTCCTGACAGCTCAGAGAATAAATCACATTTAGTCAGGAAAGAACCAGCAGATGAAGTCTCACGTTTGAAGTCCAACAGGTCTACATCTCAGGTGAGGCACAGGAAAGGTGACAAAATTTGGCAGTGAACATAAATCATGTATAAATTGTAGTTTTCTCTTATTTGGGGGGGGAATTAATCTTTCAAGTAAAGTTTAAAAACTAAAAAAAACTAAAAATAATGAATGGGAGAGGAGCTGGAGAGCAGCTTTAACTTGATCCAAACTGTGAAGTACTTACTGACTGACATTTAGACATCGTGAAGGTCCTGGTGGTCCAGATGATGAAAATGACTGACGCTGAAAAGCACACAAACATGAAAGCCTTAAAGACATGAAATGAACCTCAGGAAATATTAAACACAAAGAAAACTTTTAATACCTATGACAGCAAAGATGAGTGTGTTGGTGAAGTGTCTGTAGAGCGAGAGCTTCACCACGTTCCTCCTGAGCCGCAGCAGCTTCATCGTCTGAGCCAGGCTCACAAAGATGTGACGGCACAGTCAAGGAACTTCACGAGCAGGGAAAGAAACACTGAAATATTTCAGGCGAGAATCCATTTCACATGCATTGTTGGGCATCTTTAAATTCCAGGAGCCTCTCCGCTGGACTGCACATCCACAGTCTGATTAAAGTAAAGTGCAAGCTTCACATTTCTTCCAGGTTAGTAAATTCGTTTGTTGAGCTTCTTCCTCTGGTCGCTCTCTCCAGCTTTAAGAATGTAGCTATCCCTCTGTTAGGGGTCTTTCCAAGCATGAACTACAGGAAATGCTTGAGAACAGCTTGTGTTTGGGGATATCTGTCGAGCTCCATTTGAAACGTTGCATTTAAAATTAGCCGCCACAAGTATAACAGGAAGGACGGCTCGTCCATGCCATCTGCAGCTGAGAGCGACTGGGTATTAGAGTGGGCCACTTGCACAAAATGCAAAGACTGCAGGCTGTCAGATTCAGCTTAGCTGAGAGGTTAACGGAAAGCCGTCCACCTGCAGCGCTGCATGATGTGTTTGTCAGAACGGTGGTGCTGTGCCGTATGTCTTAGTGCAGCTCTCAGTGCTTCAAATTCTCCACACACTGCTGGTGCGGTGAACCTATTTTAACCTACTTTAATTGCTGAGCATAAGTAGACAAACATCAGCTAAACTCAAGGTAAATGGTGTTAAGTGAGAACACTTGTCCAACTCTTTGTTTTGTTGTAATAACTTTTTCTGTTCTGTTTCCATATGTGCAGATAATACATGAGCTAGCTTAAGCCCCAGTCACACAGCCATCAGCAGCCATCAGGAAACCACCAGTGCTGAGGCAGAAGTCTTTAGTCCACATTGGCCAGTGGTTGCTGGCAGTCACAATTGTGAAACGGGTTGTAAAGCGCTGCACTGCAAAACTCCTCGCGAGCAGGTTAGCACTGTTTCCATGGAAGATGCCAATTTGTCCACAAACACTCACTAACTACTCACCAAGTAGTAGTGAAACTGTGGGCTGCAAACCAGAAATGGAGACCATTCACCTTCAAAGTAAAAGCTGCACCTACTGAAATGTGTTGGTTGCAGCACTAAGTCACAACTTTTACTTTGAAAGCAAACTGTTTCACTACCAGTAAACAGCATGTTTGCAGACAAGCCAGCATCTTTCATTCAAACTACAGGTGACCACAGCAATCTGCTGACTAAAACAATCACATGGAGGTTTTTGGTGCAGCACCCTCTTTGCAAATATTTCACTTGGCGAGTGCCAGCAGCCTCCAACAACCACTCACCCACCAGCTGGGGAATACACATTTTTCCCTGAGCAACCAAAGGCTGCCACGTGGTCACCAACCAGTCTCTTAAGCGCGTGTGACTGGGCCTTCATGGTTGTAGCTTGTATCAGACAAAATGTCTTAAAAGTTGCTTTAAGATGCTTTAAACCCAACGGGGCTGTAATGCACACTGGTTGATTCTGTGTGGAACTACAGGGAAAGATTTGAATAGCTTTGAGGAGGGCCAAATCGTGAGAGTTAGACAACTGGGTCAGAGATCTCCAAATCTGCAGCTCTTGTGGGGTGTTCCCACTCTGCAGTGGTCAGTATCGATCAAAAGTGGTAAAATGAAGGAACAGTGGTGAACATAAAGCACAGGGTCACTGATACACTGATGGTTGCTGATACACGCAGGAACGAAGGCTGGCCTGTGTGGTCTGACGCAAAAGATAAGCTACTGCAGCTCAAACTGTCGAAAAAGTGAATGCTGGTTCTGATAGAAGGGTGTCAGAATACACAGTGCATCATAGTTTGTTGTGTATTTGGCTGCATAGCTGCAGACTACTATGGGAAGAAGGCAAGCCAGTGGAGGCAGTGCATTAGGCAACGTTCTACTGGGAAACCTTAGGTCCTGACATTAATGGGTTACTTTAACATGTACCACCTACCTAAGCACTGCTGCAGACCATGTGCACCCTTTCATGGAAACAGAATTCCCTGATAGCGTCAGACATCTGATCCCAGATACCTACTGTCATATAGTGATGATATCTATGTGACTGCTCAGCTGCTAATTTAGCTCTTTCCCACTTGGCTAACGACATCCACTCCCTGCCTGCCACAGCACAGGTAGCTGCAGCCAAACAACAAGAATGAGTCCTGGACGGAGCAGACGGACCTGCCTGATGTTCTCTGTGCCCAGGCACACTTTCATTTCTCCTGATGCTTCGAGGGCAACTCTTGAGAAAGACTCTGATGTTTAAGGTCACCTCTGATTCAAGAGGTCCATGTATTATTCAGCTAGACCTGGCTAAATATGCAACAGTAATATTTAGTTTTCTACAGACATCAGGCAGTATGACAAACAAAGCAGCAAGATAGAAAAAAAAAAAGTGAAAAAGAAAGGGACCGAAAGCCAAACTTTCACTAAAAGGGGGGTGGGGGTGGGGTTGCAGCAGCGGATATCCACCAGCAGAGGGTAGAGTCGAGCACAGCCAAAGGTATAGCAGCCAGGAGAACTACATCATCTTCAGCCTGGAGAGAAAAAGAGAAGAAAGACAGGAGAAGGAAAGGGAGGATGAGGAGGAAGGATGCAGTTGAAGACACAAAATGAAGAGGAAGAGAAGGGAGGGGAGAAAGCAGGATGTGGAAGGAAAGGAAGGTAAAGAAGGATACAGAGGGAGTAAACAGAAACGAGAAGGATGAGAGGAAGAAGAGAAATGCAGACACAGCCAACCATACTCAGGTCAGGCAGCTGCTTCTGTTCAATCTAAAAGGGTTTGTTTTGCTGGGTGTAGAAGGTGGGTGGAGTTTACTGATCATCCATCATGGTCCAACGTTTTAGCATGGTCGGATGCACCCAGAAGACAAAAACAAGCAGGAAGAGATAAACAAGAGGGCGAGGAGGGTTTACAGCTTTATCGCCCTCTGGTGGCCGCAGCTAAACCAGCCACTTTTAGTTTGGAGTTTCAAAATTCAACTGTGGCAGCAGAAACGTGTCAAACATTTATTCACGGGCAGATGTTTTCATCACCGATATCTGCTCTGCTGCTTTTACTACATTTCGTAAGTCATTTTTAATTCTAATATTTTGCTTTGTTGAATTTGAGATATTTTACTTGATTACATAATTCTGTCCTTGATTAATATTTACATTTAAATTTCTGTTTATTTTATTGTATTGATTAGCGAGATATTTATTTTGTCATATTGTGTGTATCTCACAGATGCCAGTCTACTTAAGATATTTCTTACATGTTTGGGGTGTTTAACTTCATTTTAACTGCTGCAACCTTTCCCCATATTCAGAGACTTTATGACTTTATCACTTCCCTGCTAGAAAAGTTTCCAACTATAAATGTGAATTGGCACTGAGGAGATTTACAGGACAGAGCCAAAGCTTTGGCACGGTGCTCGCAGCTTCGAGGCATCCAAACACTGCATTTACGCACAGACATCTCACCCTGGCATTTCAAACAAACTAACAGTCACACGATGGATGGATGGAAATTCCTGCCACAAACGTTGCCCTCTGAAAGGAAAACTGCTACAAACACAAATGCAAAAAGGCCAAAAACATGTGTGTCTACACCACCCTATGCCTCTTTATTTTTTATTAACCCTAGAACACTGAAGAGTTACAAAACTCATGTTAGTGTTCCAGGGTCAAACAGATGAATTCAGCATGAGGAGAAGCTGGTCTCAGTACATGTTAAAGGATATCCACCAGGCAACACAGGAGTCAGTGAAGGCCAGCACTATGTCACACAGAATTCTATTGTTGTTTTTGTCTCCTCGATCCTGCAAAGAGAAAGATGTCAGACACACACACACACACACACACACACACACAGTTTTTGAGACTCACAGATTTGACTCTTATGATTCCCTCGATGATGGAGAAGGTCATGTAGAGCAGACCGACCCCGACGACTCTGTGCAGCAAAGCGCCCAGCCTCGGCCTGTGGGAGGGACCAAGAGTCAGTGTCACTACTGATCATTATTTCCAGACAGTCGTACATGTTCATAAGTTCTCAGAAACACTTTGAGTGGAGTCAAGTTTTTTTCTGATTACCGCTCGTCGGTGTTTCCACAGCAGTGAGATGGTAGCCGTCTCTCAAAGCACCAATCAAACTGGGAAACATGAGCAATTTTTGGCACCTACTAAAGAGTTCTTTATCAGGCCAAAAGAAAAATCACTTCCTGTTTGTTTAAAACTACAATAAAATTTATTTTTAATCCAACTTTGATCATTCAAGTATAGCAGATATTTGTGTTTAGGAAATGGTCCAAAATAACAGGAAAAGCCAATAATGTTGCTGCACTGATTGTGTGTGATGTGATGGGCATATCTGAAGGTAGAGTTTAGCATGTTTTTTAAATAATTTTTCTAACTTTACTGGGTCCACGATGTGTTGGAGTTAATTTTGTCCTCTGGTTGGATCAGCAGAAACTTGGATAGCATCAGAAATGTCACGTAACGCTGCACACAAATCGAACTTTCAGGGTGGAAAAAAGCTTTTGAGCAAAGCCGGTAAACTTTAGCCTGTTTTAGACTTAACTGGTGATTCAGTACAAGCTGGTCTTACATCCTGTTAACCATGTACATTTAAGTTATGGCTTTCTCCTTTCTCATTAGAAAACTGGATTCAAAATAAAAGTCTGTAGGAACTGAGCTGTGTTCACATGTAGGACATTATAGAGGTCACTTCTGGGTCTGCACAAGTGCCTTAAACCTGCATTCTTTCTAAAAGCCAGCAGGGGGCTCCTGTGGTTCCAAGGTTTTCTGAGAAAATGAGTCTACTTCTCACTTGATCTGTGACCTCAGTGAACCATTCCTGAACCATTTTTCCTGTGTGGCAGGGCGCATTATCCTGCTGAGAGAGGCCACAGCCATCAGGGAACACTGTTTCCATGAAAGGGTGTACATGGTCTGCAGCAACGCTTAGGTAGGTGGTACAAGTCAAAGTAACATTCACACGGACGGTAGGACCCATGGTTTCCCAGGAGAGCATTGCCCAAAGCATCACACTGTCTTCTTCCCATAATGCACCCTGGTGCCAGGTGTTCCCCAGGTAAGCAACGAACGTGCTCCCAACCATCCATGTGATGTAAAAGAAAACGTGTCATCAGACCAGGCCGCCTTCTTTCATTGCTCTGTGGTCCAGTTCTGATGCTCACGTGTCCATTGTTGGAGCTTTTAACAGTGGACGGGGTCAGCACGGGCACCCAGATGCAGCCCCATACGCAACAAACCGATGCACTGTGTGAACCTTCACTCCCCACGTGCATCACTGAGCCTTGGCTGCCCGTGACCCTGCTGCTGGTTCACTACTGTTCACTCACTGGACCACTGCAGACTGGGAACACCACACAAGAGCTGCAGTTTTGGAGACGCTCTGACCCAGTCGTCTAACTCTCACAATTTGGCCCTCATCAAAGTCGCGCAAATCTTTACACTCACCCATTTTTCCTGCTTCTAACACATCAACTTTGAGGACAAAATGCTCACTTGCTCCCTAACATATACCATCCACTAACAGGTGCCATGATGAAGAGACTATCAGTGTTAATTCTCTTCACCTGTCAGTGGTTATAATAGTGGTCCTCATAGTGCGACCGCACAAACTGCCTGACAGTCGTCAGTAACACCCATGAAACTCACTTGACGATGCCGTATCCCAGACTGGCAATGATCACCAACACTCTGGCCAGAGTCCTCTTCACCGCAGAGAGCACCTCAGCAAACACCACTGCCCCCTGGACTGCAGGAGGACACAGGTGTTATTCACCACAGCTCTGTGGTGCACCACTGGGGCCACCATGTGTCTGCGTCTGCATTTACCTGATAGGCCGTCATATCTGAGACTCTGGAACTCGGCATAGTAAACAGCTTTCTCCAACATGCCCAGGAAGATGACGCCTCCAATCCAGAACTGGATCCTGAGCAGGTCCCTCCAGTAACACGCAGACAGAACCAACCACAGCACGGCCAGCAGCACGTACACGATGCACATCACCATGTAGAACTGGAAGATGGAAAGAAAGGCAGTGACAGGAAGTAAATGTGAGTAAGAAAAAAGAAATTTTTAAATAAAACAGAAAAAAGGACCTAGATACGAGCTTCAGAGTTTCAATTATTTTACTCCTTATTTGTTTCTATGTGCAAGAACGTTAAAATGAATTCTGATGAAAACAAATAATTTCCCAGATTTCTCGTGTGTGTGTGTGTGTGTGTGTGTGTGTGTGTGTTCTTACCACCATCAAAGGCCATTCGGAGGCTGATATAAAGCCATGTGGACCCTTCATACTGACCTGGACTGTAGATAAAAACAGACTGTTAGACTGTATGAGTCAGCGCTACACTGCGGACAGACACAGCAGCTCCACGTATATCCACATCTGGGCTGCAGGACTGGTCCAGCTG